>VYZS01070992.1:0-10363 GCA_013400695.1 Neodrepanis coruscans | reverse complement strand
GAATTCAGAGAAAAATAATGAAAATTATGAATAGGCTGAAGGTATTTATTTATGAGAAAAGATTAAAAGGACAAAATATGTAAAGCTTGACTAAATGATGATATGTAACAGTTTACATGTATTTGAGGACTGTAAACAAGGAAAGAAAGAGATTGTTTAAGGTGGTAAAAAACGAGCAAAATCAGAGGTTATGGGATGAAGCTGAGCAAAGAGGATAATATTTGTCTGTCTCTTGAGGATACATGCAAGCTTCCTGTTGTGAGTGCTCAGACCAACTATGAAATAGTGTGGCAGGTTTATGGAGATACAAGTGCTTATAGCAAGGAAACTTGGTGGTGAAAAGAAGTGGAGGGACCAAGCTAGACTTGGCCAATAGTGGAAGTGGAGTGATTTGCAAGGCCTCTTCTTTATATGCAGTATTGTCAGGGAAATTCTGGGAGCTGTTTGATTGTCTTTCACCTTTTATTGATTCCCTGTCTCACGGCTGAGAAGAACCCGCAGACACTGTTATTGAGGGAGCAGAGAGGTGATACAGGAGGAATGAGTAAACAGAGTCTGATGGAGGTGGAGGACATTACTCCCTTCATCTCTGGCTGGAGAGGTAGTCTAGGAAGCAATCTTGTAGGAAGTGCCTGTAGGTGAAGAAGGGCTTTGCGACAACACTTTCTAGGACAGTACAGGCTGACCCTCCCAAAGCAAGGGGTTGACAGTAGGGTCAGGAGGATCAGACTTCCCTCCTCTGAATTCCTAGTCACAGATGGTCTGGAATTGGGACAACAAGGTCAGAGGGATTAATACCCCTCCTTTTTTTCCTCATTGTAGTCACAGAAAAATTGAGTGAGATCATAATAAAAGGATTAGTGTGGAGAGGTGGCCGTGAATAGTGGTCAGGGAAATGGAAGGGAATTCAAGGGGGTTGGACCTATTACAGATGGTCTGCTGAAAAGGCTCTCTGTTTATCAACAGGGAAAGGGGATTTGGTCTTAGAAAAGTCTGGAATGAGGCATCGAGGGGGCTAGGGCTCAAACAGATATGTTATTCCTAGCAAGGTTCTCTATGGAATGACTGGTTTAAATAACCTCAGACCTCCTTCCAGTTTTAGGTCAGGGGGAAAAAATTCCTTCATGGAATGGGCTCTTTTGTTTGCTCCCTTGTCCATCCATCTCCAAAATGCACCAAAATAATACTGTTACTCAGAGCTACTCTTTGTCCATGACTTATGGATCAGCCTGGCTATGGAAAGCCACAGGAATAAAAAAAGGACCCTACTGAGCCAGGTCTGAGATCCTTCCAGTGCAGTATTTCTAGCTGTGTCTGAAAGAGGGAAGAGCATACAAACAGGAGAACTGTGTAGCTGCAGCTCCTCTGAACACTCTTTCAGCCTCCAGTGATGTCTGTATGAGGGTCCCGGTGCTAGAAGATCTGTTGTATACTTCATTGTTGTCAATGGAGTTTTTTTGGAATTTTTGGAATTGGCTAAAGTTTTAGCATCCTCGGAATCTCATGGTAGGAAGTTCTGCAGCATAAACATGCAATTTGTCTGGAACCTGTAACTTTCTGGTTTAATTTCCTGACCCTTGATTTTTGAGTGGGGAGAGACAGTTAACACCTCTCCCCTCTACCCTTCCTGTGTCATCTATGGTTTTATAGACCTGTCTCATTTTATGCTCTCTGCTGTCTCTTTTCCAGTATCCCTTCACCTTTCATCTTTCTACATCTATCAGCTGCCTCTTTCTTGGCTACAGTTGTGTAGCTTTTAGCAACAGGACATAGGGCATTGCTAGGTGGGAATTGACATTGTGGCAATGAGTTGCAGCAGGTCCCACAGAGGTGAAAATGTTTAAGTCAGCTGCAGTGGCATGGGGTAGGAGGAGATGAAAAAGATGGGGCAAAAAAATTCTGGAACCAGTTTAGGGTGCCTTTTGCTGTCAAGACAGAACTGGGCAGGCTCTTAGGAGGCTTGAAAAACAGGGAAGGGATCTTCCATGATCTTCCAAGGCACAGAGGTGAGGCTGACAGTTTGGTAGTTTCCGGGGTTCTCCTTTCTACCCTTTTTAAAGATGGGTACAGTATTTCCCTTTTTGCAGTCAGCTGGGACTTCATCTTACTGCCATGACTTTTCAAATATGACAGAGAGTAGCTTGGCAACTACATCAGCCAGGAGAGTAGCTTGGCAACTACACCAGCCAATTCCCTCAGGACTCTGGAATGCATCTTGTTGGGCCCTGTAGACTTATGTATGGTCAGGTTCCTGAGGTGACCATGAACCTGAACTTCACTTACAGTGGGAAGCACTTTGTTCCCCGAGTTCCTATCCTGCTGTCCATCCACTCAAGACGTGTAGTAAGAGATGCTGATATTGAAGACTGAGACAAAAAAAAGTTATTGAGTACCTCAGTCTTTTCCTCATATACTGTTACCAGTTTTCCAGCATTGTTTATCAGAGGGGTACACCTTCTCTAACCTTCCTTTTATGGTTAACATGCCTGTAAAAGATGAATGAACATCACCCATGTGAGTGATCTTCAAACAGAATAGGTTCAGAGGGACAAAACAGGCTCATTTAAAAGGCCCTGGTGGGGTGCAACAAATGTTTGAGGTTACAGAGAAAGAAGAAGGTGCCCTCAGTAACACATGACATTTCCTACAGAGGAAAACTGTTCTGAGTAACCTCCGAATTAAGGGCTGTAGGGCACTGAGGCAGGTGGTGGGAAGTCTGCTTAGATGCTGTCAAATGTGACCTGGGCCAGGATAAGCAGCAGGGAGAGTGAGGGACAGTACTGTCAGGAAGGGGAGGAGATGAGAGGAGAGGTCTGGTGTCAAAGAAGGGTCAAGGGGTGAAGGGAGTGAAGGCAGAAAGGCCTGAAAAACGTCAAAAGGAGAGATAGTGAAGATGAACTCTGTAGCATGTACTTACATCTCAAGAGTTCCATCAGGTGCCCCACTGGAAGCCTCTCACAGAGCAAGGTCCTTTCTGAGTCCTGGTACCCTATTCCCCTATGCCTTGCTCTCCCTTACAGACCAAAGAAGGTGGTGGGACATTGTATAACACTGTGTATGTACAAAGCTTTTCTACCAATAGTCAAGTGTAGAGATGACAAGGGAGAAGTTATTTTGTCTTCCTCCCCGCTCACTTTCTGTCCTTTCCTTTGTTTTGCCTCCTCCTTCATGCTGGTTGTAACCTTTCTTCCCTTCCCTGTCTGCTCACCTAGCACCAGCTGCATCCTGTGTCTCTGTTTGTTTTCCTTTAATCCATGCAATGGATCAGTGACAAACCCTCACTGTAATTTTTTTAATCAAAGCCCTTTATCTTGACTTGAGCAAGGTCAGGGGAAGCTTCTTAAGGCATCTTTGTATTTCCTATCTCTGCCTCAGAGCAACTTAAAGGATGGCTCAACAGGATTAGTAGAAAGCGCAAGATTGGACAAATGGATTTGGCAGAGGCTGGCTGGTGGGCCTGGGGCAGTGGGAGCTTGCTGTGCTGAAAAGTGGAAGAGTTGGGCTCTGCTTAGGGCCTCCATAGTTGCCTGCTGTGCCTCTGGGCATGTGAAAGCAGCTGGGCTGATGCTGAGTGCAGTCCTGGGAGAGAGCAGCCCAGCCTGAGGCACTGCTCTGTGCTAAGCAAGGATACTTAGCACTGGCTGGGTGCTCCAGGGCCAAGGCCCAGGAATATCACTCTGTACTTCAGGGATTGTTGCCCTCAGCACAAGCCCTTCTGCAAAGCCTGGAGAGACACACTGATCACAAAGGAGATATGTACAGCTGGAACAGCATGGGTTAGGCCTCAGGAACAACCAGGATGCCACTCCCTGCAGTTGCAGGTCCCTGAAGCAAGCTTCTCTCTTCCTTGCCAGCCTGCTGGGTGCTGCTGGAAGTGTGAATTAGCAGTCCAGAGGTCCTGTCATTAGGCTCTGCTTCTTTGGCTTGGCTTCTTCTGCTTCCCTCCTCTATTTTGCTTTATGATTTTGCAAATTCATGTATTAGAAGAAAGTGTCACGCTTGCAATCTCTTCTTGCACAGCCTGACTGACACACAGTGTATCCCTGACCAGTTTGCGTACTTTGCTTCTCAGCCCCTTGCTGCTGCTGGCAGCACCAGTTCTCCCCTCCTCTACTCAGGATGTCTTCTTCCCAGGGAACAGCTGGCTCTGCCTGGGCTGGGAGAGGGTTTGCAGCAGGCTGCCCCTTCACCTGTGATGATCAAGCTGATTTGACCAGCCACTTGCACAGCCAGCCACCAGCTTGTCCCAGAAGGGACCTGTCCCTTCCCCACCACACGGTCAGTCTGTGCCAAGTGGGAGCCCCCATCCATTTGTTCTCTGGTCCCACACGTGACTGCTTCTCTCCTTCACCTGAACCCCCTCTGCCCTGTCCTGTATTGTCAGTGTACTGAGGCTTGGTGATCAGGAAGGAGATTATAAGGAGCATCTTCATCAGCTTCAGCCAGTTTCTACAGCCTGTTTCCCATCTGACAGGCAGCCCCTCCTTACATGTAGCTTTCAAATGCATACATCCATCATGTTATCCTATGTGCACACACAGAGCAGTGTGGATCAAGCATGCAAGGGAATAAAGATTGACATAACCTTCCCCTTTCTTTTCCAAGCCTCTCAGAAAGATGGTATGGCTGGATTAGCCAGGGACATGACTGCTCCTTCCTAGTAGAAGGATTTCCTTCACAGGACTTGTCACACTGTTGTCTTCCCATTAGCAGCCCCTCTTCTCCCAAGCAGATGAAGGGTCTCTCTGTGATCTCGTTTCCTCTCCACTGTCCTCCTGCATCAGCCTGACCGTACATCCTAGGATTTGTCTCTGGTCTGGGGCACCCCAGTGCCTCGACATGTGCTGCCCATGGGGGAAGCTCACGCTGTTTCTGCACAGAAGAGAATTTACATGCATGGTGGGGAGACAGCCTGGCCTGTTTATTCTTAATGCTCCATATTATCTCCATTAATAATGCCACCTCTGCCTCACATGCTAATTAAAGCTCAAGATTGTTAATGTAATAGGGAATTTGGGCAGAGACCACACAAGACTGGCTGGATTAAGTTAACCTTATGGACTGTTAATGGATCTCCTGGAGGGGCATTTCTGCCTAATGAGAATCCAGCTTGAATGGTAATCAGGGGTTCAGTCTCTGCATGCCTGGTGGGGCCTGGAAAGCTGGCAGAGCTTCAGGACAGGATGCAGGAAAGGCATCAGCAGGAGCTGCTCATGAAACCAAGGAGGAAAGAGAAGGGTGCAGGACCTCAGTATGAGGGAGGAACTGGGGTGAGTGGAGTAGCAATGCTGTGGTGCTATACAGGGGAGAGCCCCAAATAGGTGTTGAGGCTGGCTCTGTGCTTCTTGTGATGGACATTTCAATATTAACACAAAGGGCTATTTTTCTGGTTGTGATTACCATCAGTGAAAAGATCACACAGTGTTAAGGAATGAGCAAGGCTTTTCTCTAGGGAAAAAAACCCGGCAAGATCCTGGCCTGTCTCCTGGAAACCTCCACTGTGGGTTGTGACTGCTGCTACCCAGTAGATGAGAGAGCCTGAGTTTCCCAGTCTGTATTGTTGTATGGTGGGGAGAAAAGATAAGGGAAGGTAACTGGCACTGAGCACTCTTAGGTGTAAAGTGAAAGGCTGGATTTAGAAGAAACCTACAGACAAATTGAAGGGGTCAAAATAGAGCTCAGGCTTTCAGTGTATAGGGTTGGGTGAAGTTTGGGGAGATCACAAATTCAGGATTGCAGCTGAGGAAAAACAGATGATGCTTAAATGTTAGGCTGCATTTCAAGGCAAAACTCTATGTTCCTGGGTCTGGATGAAACTGGGTCTTGCTAGGAGCCCATGAAGCCTTCCAGTGAAGGTGTGTGTATTTTCAGAAGTGGCTCCTCTGTGCTACTTTTGTCCTCCAGAGGGAATAGGTGTGAAATGGGATGTAGGGCAAAAGCAAAGCTTGAAATGGAGACCAGTTGGGGAGTTGAGTAATTTAGATCAGCTCTAGATGAAACAAGTAGAGGTGTTTGGGAGGAAGGTAGTGATCTGCAGAACTGGTTAAAGGAATAAAATAATGTCCTTGATGTTTTCATCTTACTCAAGTCCCACTGCCCCAGGAAGTGCTCCAAGTGGGCAGGCTCCTGCTTTGGAACCTAGTCTGAATGTTAATCAGTACGTGTGGGATCTGGCTGAAGGTTCAGCCTTCTGATGGGAGCAATGACAGAGCAGCTAAGACATGTTGCTTTGGTCCAAAGGCATGAGTTGGAGCTGCACTAACTGCAATTAATGTGCAAGAGTTCTTAAGATTTCTCACACCAACTCTAGCTGTGGGTAATTCTAACTGGGGAGCTGAGGGTCAGACAGGTATTGCTGTAGGTACAGGAGCCTCTCTCTACTCCCAGCTATAGGGACTGCTCTTGCCTAACTCTCTTAACTTGAGTTGCCTTACCTGAGCTCTGTCAGCTTGAGATGGCCCACGGCTTGGATGCAAATTATGAGTTTGGGTTGTAGTACTTGGGGTTTAGGGGTGAAAGTCTGTGAATGTGTGATACTGTATCTGAGGGCTGGAAAAAGATGACAAGGACGTGGAAAAGAATACGCCCAGTTCCAGTTGCCCAGAGAGGGCAACTTCTTCACTTTCTGGCTCTTGGTTTTGGAAAATACTAAGGAACTGCTAAGAAAGGAGTTCCCTTGCTGTGTGGTGTGTGGGAGTTGGTGCTCAGGGCTGAGTATGCTGCTGCCAGTCAGCAAGGGGACTTGAGGGAAGGCAAGAAAGGAAAAGCAGAGACCAGGAGGAGAAGCAGTGCAGGAGCCAGACAGACTGTTCCATCCAGAGAGGGGATGCCATCCCTGCAGACCTCTATGCTCCCAAGGGTGCTTTTAGTACATGCACACTTTCCAAAGTTGCTTTCAAAAGGACTCTTGTTCTGCAGGTGTGCAGTAACACACTGGTGTCACTCAGAGGAGCAAATGCTGCCACATGCACACACAAGGCAACCACAGAGGACACGTCGCTCCCTATGACACCTCACAAATGCACCAGTGTTTTCAGCAAAGAGCAGATTCACCCACTCAGACACTGTTCACCCCACAGTACAGCACCTGATGCACACAAATATGTCCCAGACATCAATACCTGGTGTCCACTGCTCACAGCAGTCACATGCACAACACCAACATAGAGATGCTCACTAGAGGCCACACATTCCTGCACAGCCATGGGTACACCACATTGTCTATGTTGCCCCCTTTCAGCATTATCTCATGCAGATGGACTCACTCAGGGCAACATTGAGAGATACATTTGTGTTTTTGTCTTCCAAGTCTCCCTGCAGGCCAGCACAAAACTGGCACGTGAAGGTGAAGCAAAACACATCCCTTTGAGATGCACAACATGAATACCACACTGGTGCACACATGCAAACATATATACACATACCACTCAGCTCCTGTTTGCTATGCCTTTGCTATTCTTTTTCCTTTGTTTAGCCAGTCACAGTGTTTCTTCTATGCCTCTGAAGTACAGGAGCAGATGGTTTGGAGGTCAGTTTAGGATGATGGCTTCCTTTTCCACTAGTGGCTCTCTTCAGCTGGCTAGGTCAGTGCTAAGTGTCTCAGAGATGAAGATCCTCCTTGCCTATCCACACATGACATCTCTGTGTTACTTCTCAGCACCTTTTAGAAATTCTGAGTCCAAATGCCTTTTTAAATTGCCCTCATGACTGTACTTTAACCCAAGTAGCATTTCAAGCCATAGTGGCTTTTCCAGGTTTGGCAGCATCTGTTAGCTTTGACCAAATGAGGTAACTCCACTTCCACTCTGCTCTGTACACGTGCCTTGCTGAGACCCAAAAGACTCTCTCGCTTGTCCCCTTTCAGCCTGAATTATTCATCTCCTGTAAAGCACAATGGATGTTTGTGGGAAGTGGCACGCAGGTACAATTGAGAATAGTGCCGAGGAACCGACATTCCTAGCAAGCTGAAATTGCCTGTGTGCATGGGCCAAGTTTAGCTGAGAGAGAGAGGAAATTTTTACTCCTTCAAAGCACTTCAGAAAAGTGAATGGTGCTGGTGGTAGTGGAGGCAGAGGGGAAAAGGGGATGTTTTGGATGTGTTGATGTGGCAGTGAGGGCTTCCCCACATATTTCTCCAGGCTTCTCTTATGCTGCTGCATGAACATGCATGTGGGCATGCATGGGAAGGTGGGAGTGCTCTGGGGGAAGGTGTGAAGTAGGTGGTTTTGGGAAGAGGAGAGTTGGCATGCTTGAGCAATGGTAAGGAAGGTGTACTTGCATATGCTGTGCTGGGAAGGGGCTGAGGGTTTTTGGTGAAGGGCTGTGGAAACAGGGTGCTGGGGCATGTAATTTGTGTGAGGGCAGGAAGCCCTGAAAGAGGCTATAGCAAAGTACACTCCACTGACCTATACTGTGATGTATCTGTATGTGCTTGAAGCCCATGCCTGTCCAACAGCACAGGACAAGAACTTGTGGGCCTCCATTCATATTTCCTCCTTGTGACTGGGGCTAGACCCAACTGCAACCCTTGCACTGCCTGTGTCCAAGTCATGCCTGTGCCTTCACAGCCCCTTCGTGTCTGTGAGCTCTTCCTTTTGTATCTGTGCCGACACTGCTCCAGTGATCCCAGTACAGCCATGGACCCCTGCACCACATACCTACTACTGCACCCACACCCAGCTGCTCTTCCTCTCTGCTTTCCCATGCCTCTCTTGTTTCCCTGGGGCACACAGGTACACTTGTTTGCCCTAATGCCGAACCCTGATTGTCTGTCATTGCTAGCAGCATCATGCTGTGACACTACTGAGCTTGTTAAACAAGCCTGGCAGAGTGCTTACTGTGCTGTCCCAGGTGCCAGGCCGATCTCCCCTCATTCCCCTGCTCCTTCTTACCCACCTCATATATTTTCTTGTCTTTCCTGGGGCCTTGGGGAAGCTGGCACCTTCCTGGCCAAGCCTCTTCTTCCCATACAGGTTTATGTGCTTCTTCACTATGCTTAAGTTTTGCAGTCACATCCCTTGATGCCACTATCAGCCAATTTCAGAGCACTCGAGGCTGGTGGGACTGCACACTCTTCTTTGCATGCAAATTATGCACATCTAACACCAAAACGGAAGGTAGGAGAAGGGGTGACTATGAATGCTTTTCCAGTGTTTCTACTCCAGAGTCTTTCCCCCTAGGAGCTGCAACATGTGTCAGCAGAGAGATACATGGGGGATTTTAGAGTGAGCAGAATCAGAGAAAGTGTAAAAACAAGGGCAGNATGCAGGGATCACTATTGACTGTTTTGTATAAAAATGTTTTTGTTGTGTACTCACTCATATGTGTGGTGGAATAGGCTGGGTGGAGCTAATGTGGTTGTGTGATGGTTGTCTGAAATATCACGTATGCATCTTAATACAGATGTGCAACCTTGTAGGTACAGGATGTATGTAAAGTAGAGAAACACCTCATCCTTTAGAAGGGCTCTAAATTTTTAAGGGTTGTATGCAAGGTGGTGCATGGGGATGTGAAAAGACTAGTGAGTGTGAAGGTGTGTGTGTACAGCATGTGTGTTCTGAGTGTGAACAGCGTCCTTGCAGGGGGGCGTGCCTGGGTGATGTGAGCAGGGCTGAGAGGTGGCGTGTCTGCGTGCGTGCAGCCGTGTGTGTAGGCACACTTCACCTTCTCCTGGGGTAGCTCCGTCAGCACCTTACCCTGCGCTGGGTAAGGTGCTCTCTCTTTTTTTTGTGTGCAGTGGGACAATCAGGCTCTTAGTATACAGGCCAACCTTTTTCCATCCTTTAAGTCTCTTTCCATGGCTGTCTGTCTGCTCTGCTGGCCATGTCCAGTTGTCTGTTCCCATAATCACCGAAACGCCCTGACTAGCTCACACCCCACACTGCCTGTGGACTCAGCAGCTGTGCATCTCTCCGTCCCTCCCACATACACACACATTCACACACACACACACCCTGGATCTTCATCTGTGGCATATTCAGTTGCCATTGGAAACCTAAGAAAGAAGTGAATCTACCCTCCAAGTCTTAAGCTGGTGGTTTTTTTCCTTTTTTTTTTTCCCTCCCCTTTCCTCCTCTCCTCACAGAAGGCAAAGTCGTTTGCAATGAATCCATGGCAGCTTCGATCGAGCGGTGAGCTGGAGCACCTACTCACAGGCCACTCCTTGATGTGACTGAACAGAGACCTTTCGCAGCACTCGCCGAGGAGAGCAGAGCCCTGGATTTACCTCCCACGCACCCAGGCACCCCCAGTGCAGGCACCACGAGGTAAGCCAACCTCGGCACCTCTCTCTGTGCCTCTCTTCATTCCTCCCTTCCTCCCTCTTGTTGCTTGTTCCCCAGAGGTGTGAGGGAGGGGAAGGGCA
>VYZS01070977.1:0-33718 GCA_013400695.1 Neodrepanis coruscans | reverse complement strand
AGGCTGAGCTGCCTCAGGCACAAATGGGTTCAGCCAGGGCAGCAGCAGCCTGACACACCCAGCTCTGCTTCCCAAAGGATACTGTACAGCTTTCGGTCCTTGGACTCTGACCGCATGCGGCTCAGCTGCTGCTTGTGGCAGCGCAGGCTCCAGGGGTTATAGCTGATCTTCTCAGAGCTCAGTCCACTGTTCCCATCCAACATCTGAAACGGAACATCTGAGTGGATGTGTAAGTCCACCCTGGGACTCTTCGTTTCCTGGATGCTGCTGGTGTAAAGACAGAACAAACTTGCCTGTTAGAATCCACAAGTTCTCCAGGTGCTTACAACTGTCACATCCTCGACAGCACACAACCGTCTCTCATTTGTTGCTGCACAGAATACAAACCTTTTTAAGAGCAAATCCTCACTAATACCCTGGGTTGTGGACCCACACTCAAGGATCTGGCCTATCTGACATCTCTGTTAGGCTGCACCCCAAATGACAGAGTGAGCAGGAACACTTGTTTCTGAGGGAGCTCTGGCTGGTATGAGGAGGCAGAGACCCACATTCAAAGTACTCTGGGAAGAAACCTCTGGGTTAACAACCAGGTGAACTGAAAAGTGTTCAAATCCTCTCCATATGCTTTGGTTCAACATCTGATGCACTGACAAGTGTTATTCTGTGTTAGAAGCATTTCATGCACATGAGTTGATCCTGTACCCAAAAAAACTCCTGGCACAGTTTGCAGTGCCACAATGTGCCGAGCCAGCAAGTGCACAACAGCTTGGCCATTGTACGGAACTGCAAAACATCCTCAACCAAAGGAGTGCAGAAGAGAGATCTCCTGCTCATCATGTTGGCACTGGGTCCCTCAAGTTTTACCTTTCAGTGCTGTCACTGGCCAGGCCAGGCTTCTCCTCCTTGTGCTCAGTGCCACTGCTTGACCTGTGAAGGCTCCGACGCGAGTGCTTGCGCCGTGGCTGGTCCCTCTCTGGCATATCATCCTGCTCCAGAGCCTCGTTCTCCACGAAGGGATAGGCCACCAGGTTAATGTAGCCATCACTGTCTCCCTCAAAACAGACAGATACCACACCTGCCAGGGAGAAGTGACACGTCAGTTCTCTTTCCTGAGGGAGGGAATACACCCAAATGTTCAGCAGGAGAAAGGAAAACATAGCTCACAGAGCAGCAAGCAAACCCAGAGCAATGAAAGGGGGTTTAGGACTACAAGAACTCAAGTGCTGTCAGCACAGCACAGAAGAGAAATCTCCTAACAGTGCTCTGTGCCGCTACCTGAGCGAACACTTGGCGGCAGCAGGGGAAGCTCTGCCACCACAGGAAATAAGGACAAAAGTGCAGCTGGATAGGCTGAGGGTGTGATTGTTTCCTTCCTTCAGTCTTGCAGCAAATGTCGTCAAACTGGAGAGAGTCAAGCACAGTCTGCCAAGATGCTGAGAGGAGCAAAGCATATGAAACAAGTATCTAGTTCGTTTGGGTAAGTATGTATGTCCTGCAGAAGGGTTCCCGCTGTTGACAGGGACATCACTGGCCAAGCAGGACTGTACTTTCTCTGCTAAAGGAGCTCTCCAGCATCAGAGCTATGAAGTACAGAGCCCTAAGGTTACGGTGACACCTGCCACTCTTACCACAAGTCAGCCAGACTCACGGAAAAGGGATCTGCAAGGGCCCCAAGGCTTTCCAGCAATAAGAACAGGAGGCCCTGGAAATGTAACTACCTCAGCCAGGTGCAGACAGGCAGGTCTGTGTGTGTCCTGTCCGGTTTTACCTTCTGAAAGCTCCTAGAAAGCACCTCAGTCCAAGGGAAGGTAAAGATCTTTCACAGCACTGACTCAGAATGTATCTATCTGGCCAGCCACAGAGCAGGAGAGCTGACACTTCCAGTTAGGGCTGACATCTTCATCTCTGGGACTCCTCCAGTCCTGAAAATGAGGCCATCAGCCCATCTCCTGATGTGCAACGACAAAATGTTTCATTAGCTTGTCACCAGTATTGAATAGCTGCCAGGAGTATCAAATGAGAGATGCACTGAATCAAATGATTCACCACAAATGTGAGGAAACCTTGCCCTGCTCAGCTGATGCAGGCCATTGTGTTCCTGTCCTTCCTTTCTCCTTATCTGCACAGGACAATGCTTAACAAGGTTCAGGTGGCTCAAACAACTCCAGAACAGCTCAGGACTCCAGCGTGTCACTACATAAATCCCACTCCAAGTGCTCTGGCCGCTTGCACATGTTCCTCAAGATATCTCTGTGAAGTCTTAAGGCAACACCTGAGTGCTCAGACAGAAAGTATCACCCCCAATACTCCTCTCCTCCAGACCAGTAAGAACAATTTCTAGGATTCTCAGGAAACTGCATGGGACCCTCAGATGGGGTAGAGGTTCACATCCTATGCCTTTAGGCTACCAGGAAGTATCTGACTCCAAAATGACAGGTCTCCATCTGGACTATCAGCTTTTAAACACACCTCCCTAGAAAAACCTGATATCCTATCGATTCTAGGAACTACACAAGCTCCAGTGGGATTTCTGATGGGACACCAGAGCACTGTATGGCCCCAGAGGGTACAAGAGGGCCCATCTGCTGGAGATCACATCCCTCATCCATGACCTGCACACAGACACCGGCAGGTAAACTGACACTGCTTCAAGGCTGTCGGGCTGCAGCCACATCCAAAGGCAGGACCCTGAACAGATGGTGGTCCCAGCTGTCTGGGTAACACCGTCTTCTCACTGCCATGTGGAGACAAAGAAGCAGAGGGAACAGGAATGCTGAGCCCCCCGGAAAGCTACCTGTCTGCACCACCAGCCTGAACATGAATGCACACAGCTGGAAGTGTATTGAGCTTCTGAAAGACACAGCCGAGCTGCCAACCTACAGTGACACAGGCACTGGAAAATTCCACTCCTTCCAAGTGGCTGGAGACAAGGCTTCACCTCGGCACTGGGAAAGCCATGCTTCCTGCTTCAGCAGCTTGCTGATATGGGTCCATTAAGAGATTGGATGAGGAAGCAATAAATTAGGGAACTGGAATGTGCTGTAAATGCTCAGTATATAATCTGACTTCATTAGCTCAAGGTCAAGGCTGTAATTGACAATAACCTAGTAATGAAACCACTTCAGTTACACATCCATAACCTTAAGCTTCAGACTACAACTGTCATACTGCACATTCTCTGTCTAGAAAGAGGAACAAATTCAACTCCACATGCAAAATAAACAAAGATTATTTTCTTTCCCCTTCTTCCCAAATGCTCTTACCAAATTTCTAGCCTGCAAAAAGAAGTTAAAAACAGAAGATGACACCAAAAGCCAGCAAGACACCAGCAGTTGCAAGAAAATGGAAGGGCAGGTTCCTGAAGCAAGTAACCACGTTGTGGAATGACGGGAGGCCTCACCTTTGTACTCAGGTGTGAACTCCTTCATTTCTGGGGGCAGAGACTCGTAGAAGCGCTGCTCCCTGGTGATGAGGGGCTTGCAGACAGTGTGGTCGTCGTAGCGCATCATGCTGCTGTGACCACCCACCTGGTGGATGAAAGGCTCCAGCAGGACCCCCCGGTCTCCGGATCGAGTGGCATTCTTGCCATACTTGCCCACTTCCATGGTTTGACAAACACACATTGCGTTGGGCACCAGTTGCACTCTTGGAGCATGGGGAGAGCCACATGGGCTGGGAGGGGTAGCTCAGCAGTGGTCAGGCAGCCACAGGGGGGAAATCCTGGCAATCTGCTTCCTTGCAGTGATCTGAAAAAGCAAAGGAGATTCTTGTTAATAAAGGACCACTTAAATTCACTCTCCGTTTGCTTGGAAAAGTTTTTAGTATTTATTTATATCCCTATCTGTTTTTCCTCTGTTTTCTGTTTACATCCTGCTTGTTCCAGCATGCTCCTCACCACCCCTTTAATCCTACAGGTAAACACACACTAATTCAGAGGCAGTCCCATCCAGAGCTTCTCCAATAGCATTGAGAGCAGACAGGGAAAAGAGGAGATATGGCTATTCTGAGCCTCCCGTATTCAAAAAATACTATTTCCTTCCTTGTTCTTTTTATCAGTAAGGCAACGTGACAATGTAGCTCACGAACTGTCTATTGGTAACAGTGACTGACACAGGCAGAACAAACATTGCCAAAACCTGAATTCCACTCCTCGTTCCTCTGCATCTTTAACATCTAAATGACTAAATAATTCCTATTCACCTCCTACTCACGCTGTTTCCTCCTTTACTGTTCACTTCTCCTGGAGCACATGAAAGACAGAGTAAGACAGTTATCCTGTCACTGTATGTATGCTATAACTCAGTGGATTCCACTTGGATTCTTTTCTTTATTACTCCAAGCTCTTCAGGACAACTATTTCCTGGTGCTTTCACAGCACCTACATGCCCAAGCCCCTGATCTCTAGAGGTAGGCAAGACAAACTGCTAAATCCAAATGAGATTACAAGTGCTTTGGTGAAACAGATGCTCTTTTAATGTTTGCAGAGTGCCTGATACAGCAAGAGGATGATGGAAAAGTAAAGCTGCCCAAATTCTCTCCAGATGATCTGCCCTTTCCAGCTTAGATCACAGCTGCTCCTGAGACTATGGCACAGGATTTCCTTACAACGATGAGTTATCCAAATGTTGGTACAAGAACCATGTGGTAACTTGAGTTTCCCAATGCATCACATTTCCAGTTTCTTAGCACAGTAACAGCCAAGGGCAGTAATTTAAGAACTGAGGGATCCTGGAGGCCTGAGCAATGGACACAGCTCAGGCTGTTCCTCATCTGGCCACGGGATGTCTCCACAGCTACACAACATCATCAGGCTGGGGAGAAGTTCTGGATGAACACGGGCTCCTCTCCCTCCTCTCCAATTCAATCTTTACAGAGTTGTAGCTCAAGAGATTCAAAGGAGGAATGATACCTTCACAACATGTTTACCCCACTCTAACTCAAAAGCTCCTCATAACAGGACAACACTTCTGTCTCCTCTTCCACACATTCCTGCTCGCTCCCTCGCACTGGATTTTGGGATAGTATGAGTGTACGTACATTTGAGTTGAATCATCTCACTGATCTGATGGAAAACATTTCCTTTTGTGGTTACACGACCACACAACTACATTCAGTGTCAGGGAAACAATGTGAATATTTAGTTGGCTTTTAAGGTGGAGGCCAGGGAACAGGAGGAGAAAAAAACCACAACACAGATGGTCCCTCTCTGTAGTAACTCGTATCAAAGTCTATTCAAGGTATCCCTCAAAGTCTATCTCCTAAACTCACCCAGTCACAAACAAAAACACGCTGGGGATTTCTCTCCTCCCTCATATTTTCTTTATCAACAAGAAAGAAATTTCAGCAGCAGATGGTTGTTTAGTTGGGTCTAATGTAATATCTGGCAACAGTTAATATCTGTCAGTTAATATATGACAACAAACAAGGTGCCAGCATCTGCAGCAGACCAGCACTTCATAGATTCCACACAAATGCTTTACAGACAAGTCTCTCCTTCCTGACGCAACTTCGTCTTGGACTCAGTTTCTTTTATTTTGCCAATGACTAAAGCAGAGGTTTCAGCTATTCCAAACAATATAGAGGACAAGTTTAACTTCACACCTTCCTGTAGTCTAAACTTTATAGGACAAGAGAAATGCAAGGTTTATCTCTGTGACAACAGTAGTTGCCACAATCAGAAGACACACAAGTGATGCTCAGGTCTGGTGTATGTCCCACTTTTTCCTGACAGCCCATCACAAAGTGTCTCGGGGTCTCAGTTTTGCCAGTGACAGAAGGAAGTACTGTTATCCATGCTCTGGAGCAGGGGGATTAGCTATGCAGACTCATTAGCTGCAGACCCCTTCCCTAACTTGAGGTGAAGATCACAGACACACCAAGGCCCACACTGACTGCTCTCAGTCAGGGGTGCCTCACCTATAACCTACAATCAGACTTTTGCCATAGAGCAAGAGATTCAAATCCTACTTTCTGCAGCCTGCTTTCCTAAAAGTGAGCAACAGGAAGCACATGCCACATGATTCATTCTGAGGACAGGAGCCACCCCCTCTGCAAAGTCCTTCAAGCCTCTTCCTCTGGCCTGGAGATACCTGTGAAGTGGCTAAAGTCATCCAGGACTCCAGGGAAAGTGACTGCAGCCACCAAGTGTCCCAGGCTCACTGCCAAGTGTCCCAGCACCAAGAAAACCCAACATGGCAAGTTTTGGATGTGCAGGCACCCCAGGAGGAAGTCACAGCACAAAACCAAAATATTCCAAGGCTGTGACACAAGAGAAGAAGATGGGCATCAGGTGGGAAGAGAGTCCAAACCTGCTTCCATTCCACATGCTCTGAAGAAACAGCAATACAGGCAGTATTTTCCCACATACAAGTGTATTTTTTCTCATGTTCTCAGTGGCAAGCAATATTTCAGAAACAACATTTTTAAAGTGCAAGGTATCTACAGGATTTAAACACTTCATAGCTCAGATACAGGTTAGTGTTTTTCATCAAACTAACTCAAAGTAAAACATTATTACTAAACATAGACACTACCACAAATAAAGACAGAAGAATCCCAGCAGTTTCAAACAAACACAAAGCAGAAAACTATTTGAAGTCCTAAATATTACTCATCCTTTGTGTGTTAAACAAAGGCATTGGTTCAACTATTTTAGCTGGCTTATAAAATTCAGAGTCTTTCCAATTAGACTACAAAATGCACTGCACAATCCAAGAAACAGCTGGAGGGAGACCAGTTTGTCCAAGCAAATCATTTGGTATCCTCCAACACCACCACTACAGCTCAAACAGCAATACACTATCCAGGCCAGTTTAGTGCTCCCCCTTCCAACAAACATCACCCAGACAGATCTCCCATCAAGCCAGACTCAGGACAGGTGGGGGTAAGGTTGAGGAGCAGAGTTATCCATGACTACACAAGGACATACCACATCCCATATTTCATTAACCTCCTCAGTAAAAGACTCTTGAAACAAGAGCAGGGTGTCCTGTTTGATGGTGTAACTTTAGGTGACAGAAAAATCAGCCCCAGAGAAGACCAAGTGATGAGAGGTGAGGGCAGAGAGCTGCACTGCAATGGGTGTAAGAACTACTGCAGAGTGCACCACGGTGCTGGTGTTCCCACTCTTTATAAGCCATCCTGTAAGGGAATGCTGGCAATGCTTCATGACTACTAGTAAAGCTATTTTCATAAATAAAAAGGAGAACAAACATCTTAAATCGTGATGCACTACACAGTGAGAAAGCTGACTGCACCAAGCACTGCTGACTCTGCTGTAAGCAGCTTGCACATCCACCTTTCCAGCACCTCCTGGGACTCCAGGGCCTGCAGTGCCCAGGGCTAAGGCAGATGGCCACTGATGACTCTGGAGCTGGGCCACAGGAGAGGGATAAATACAGACCTCAACGTCACAATGACAGAAATTGCACGTTCCCAAAAGAGCAAAGCACAAGGATAGAAAATACGAGCATACCAGGCAAGGAGTGAGCATTTGGCCAATGGGTTCCAGGTGACACTTGTTAGCAAAGAGAAGCAGCAGCTTGCATCTGTGATGAAAAGCAGGCTGGTTTCTAGTCAGGCTGGATTGGGTGAGCCAGCCTCTACAGCAGAAAACCCAGGAAAAAAATAAGTGTATTCCATTGTGCTACGAGATCAACTTCCCAGCACAAAAGCTGACCCACAGGTCTGAGACACATCCGTCTAGTCAGCAGTAAATGGAGATGAGCCCTGGGACCTGGGAAGAGAATGTAACTCTCCAAGAACCTGCAGCAACATTTAGGATGTAACAAGAAACATTTGGCCATCATGGTATCCAGGAAGCTTTAAACCTTCCCAGCCTGCTTAAGCACAGAGCTCTGAATCCTGAGCCTTCCCCTGCATCTTGTCCAACACTTGAACTCCTACCAAATACTCCTTTTTGGACAGTCTGCTCTCACCACAGCAAATGTGGCTCGTCAGATTGAGGCCAGGAAATAGAATACAATCTATATACATGCATCAAAAGTGAAACAGAAATCTTAGGAAAAACTGCTGGAGAATGCCAGCTGAGGAGGAGAATGCCAACAGTGAAGCTGGAGCAGGAACTGCAATGGAACAAGGGCATGGAGAGGACAGTAGCCACAACTGGTATGCTTTACCTTATGCCATGAGCTGAGCATCCTTCACCCCTCTTCCTGCCTCAACAACAGGGAACAAACACACCAACTGCTCAAGTGTGCACAAGGAAAGGACCTGATCTACTCTAAGACAGAGCTTCATTGAGCTTACGGTAAGGAAAACAAAATTAATGTTGTAGTACGAGTCCTTAGGCATACCCTATGACTGTCTCCTAGAGATCTGAAGGAAGACTATGATCTGGTTTTTAGCTGGGAAAGTTAATTTTCTTCCTAGTAGCTTGTATGGGACTATGGTTTGGATTTGTGCTACAAACAGAGTTGATTTGTTATTGGTGAGTGGGGCTTACAGAGTCAAGGCTTTTTCTGCTTCTGACACCACCCCACCAGTGAGGAGACTGGGGGTGCACAGGAAACCAGAAGGCAACACCTCAGCTGGCACAGGAAATATCCCAACACCATATGGTGTCATGCTCAGCACATAAAGCTGCAGAAACAAAAAGGAAAAGGAGATGTTTGGGTGGCTGAACACCTGCTTTGCTTGAGCACAGAACTTTTGCTTTACCTTACTGTCTTTATCTCAACTCACAAGTTTTGTCACTTTTTACCCTTCCAATTTTCTCTCCCATCCCACTGGGAAAGAAGCAAAGGATTGGCTGTGTTGCTGTCTGAGGTTAAACCATGACAGACTATTTGTGCCATACTTCCATCACACTGATCACAAAGCTTCAGCACTTCTGCCAGCAGCCGGCGAGACGAAGAATTTTCTCCTCTTCTCTTCCTCAGAAAGGAGCGGAAGCTGAGCCTTTTCAGCTCCTTCCAAAGAAAGAGAGGCTGAGCCATGCACTTTCAACTCTGGCTGGAATGCTGAAACCACTCGCCAAAACCAGAGCTGGGGCTAATAAACAAGGCTTTTTTTTTCTTAGAGGCCAGATCAGCAAGAATTGCAAAGGCCCTTCTGCTGTCACCTTATGCATAAAGCATGGCTTGCTTTCCGGGGAGGATGAGGTACTGGAAGTCCTTCCTAGGGATCCAGACCCAGGACACAAACAATACCCATTTTCTCATGCTGGCACACTACAGTGGTAGCTTCTCTCTGATTTTGTTGTTTGGTTTTTTTAAGCCAAGCTTTAACACACAACAGTGCACACGGAAGGTCTGTCACCTTCAGTGACACATGGAGCAGGTCCTCTGTAACATTTGGAGCAGGTACACTGCAACATTTTGTCAGCATCTGTCACACAGCTGCCTCTAAGTGAGGGTAACCAAAGATGGGGCTCAAATGGCCTCTTCCAGCTTGTAATCCTGCTTGGCCTGATGCTGGACAAGCTGGCACTACTGTGATAACATCGGGCTGGGGAACACGAGAGGACTGCACATAACAGGGGTGATATGGTTCAATTCCCTTGCTGCTCTTTTCTCCAGACTTCCCCACTGGAGAAATGCAGCACATTGGCAGGAGGGCACAGGCTGCCTGGGACCCTGTCACTGCTATCAGTGTCACTGCAAAGGGGAGGCTGGAGGAAGGTCCAGCCCTGGTCTGGTTGCAACTCCTCTTTCCAGTGGACAAGGGATGACAAGCACAAGGGAGTCAAGCTGGTGAATCCTGCTGCACCTTGTGACAAATAAACCCTGCCTCAGAAGTAAAGGGCACCTTCCTTCTCTGTTCTGAAGCACTGGCTGCAGTCCAAGCCCCAGAGTTTCCATAGCAGCAAGACCTGATCAAATATGTACAACAAAAGGTTGCTTTATCAGTACCAGCCCAGATTTTCTTCTGAGCCTGTGCCTAGGAGAGGAGGGTCATCCAATACTGGCTTTGCATTTTATAGGAGAGATGGGATTATGACACATGCTTTCTAGAGAAGGGCTTAAGGAAGATCAATGCTTGTGAGGCCTCATTGCTCAGCTTTCTGTGAGCTAATTTCTGGCTTCTCTTCGTATCATTTACAATGAGGAAAAAGTCTACTCTGGACACGGGTTATTTTTAAATTATTCCAATGCAAAAGCTGCTGTTCAGCACAGCTCTCTGATCCAATGGTCAGAGACAGTTAAAAAGGAACAGACTTTAAACAATCCCAAACAATAAGGAATCAACCTAACCTATCAAAAAAACCCATTTATTTAATTCACACCAGTGAAAGGGCTCAGAAAGCTCATCAACAGGCAGAAAACTCTAGTCCTTGCAGTGGGACAGGGAGAAAGGAAAAAAATTCACACCAATCCCACTGAAAAGGCTTGGCTCAAAGACTAACTCTGAAAGAGTTTGTAACTCAATTTATGGACTGAACAAGCAGAGGGAATGATTTCACCTCCTGCCTCAAAAACTCCTGTGTTTAAGGTTTCCATTAATGCTGGCAATAAAGCAAACCTCCTCTTCAGTCACAGATTTTGGCCTCCTCCCCAACACTGAGGCTTAAATAAGGCACCACTTCCCTAAGGAAGTTCTGCACTATCATCCAGGTAACTCCACCCAAATGACTCCCCAGTAGGAAGATGAAGGAATGACTATGCTGAGTTCAGCATAAGGAGGAGTATGGTCAGGAACCAGTGTCCACAGCTCACAACTTTCATGTCAGCTGTGGGTACCAAACTGTACAACCTCAACAGCATTGGAAGGACAAGCAGGTAAACGCACCACACTCATGTGCTGACAGCAAGAGAATGAGTCAGAGCTGGCAATGGTTGTGCTGAGCCAGAGGACTAACACACCACACAGGGAGCCACTGCTGGCAGAGAACAGGGAGCTGTGATTTTTTTGAGAGCACACACAGAGCTCAGCTGCATGGGTGACACCAGGAAGGACTGCTCAGCATCAGGGGAGCCCCACCAAACAGCTGAGAACCCACCGCAACCAGGAGAGCAGATCTCAGGGTGAAGAGAACAACTGGCACCTTCTAAGTTCTTACTTCAACCTCTCCTGGTTAAAAATGCCCCAGAAGGCCTTGGAGGTGTCAGGCCAGAGCCAAGGAAGTCAGTGTGGTCTAATCACCTACAGAGTAACCCCTGCCCTCTGAGCTGAAAGACGCTGTCATCACACACAAAGAGTGTGCAAACACCTCTGGAGCTTGAGCTCACACTCACACCTACACACAGACTGGAAAAGGAGAAATGGTTGGGCACCTCAGCCTTGTGTCCCTCAGGCTCCTTGCCAGCACAGACACCTGGAAGTCTGGTGGGAAGATGGAACAAGATCCTCCCAACTTGTATAAGAAAGAGGACACTGCCAGCAAAAGCACCAAAATGCCAGGAAAACAATGTACTTGTGCAGCAATAAAAGAAGTTCTCAGGCTTGAGAGGGTGATTGAGAGGAACTGAAAAGAACAGTCAGTGTGCTGCATCTTACACCTGCCACGCACAGAAAACAAAGCACAGGTGCCAAAGTGAGGATTCTGCAAGAGGAAAGACAGTCAACCCCTTCAACTCAAGAGCAAAGGCACACACTTCAGAACTTATGTGGGCTACCACAGAAAGATGGGGTGTTTCTGGCTCTTTGCCCTCTACTATCTCATAAGAAATAAGGGAAGACAAGGGAAAACACAAAAGAGAAAAAAACAAGACCTACACAGGAAAAACAAAATATAGTCTATTTGAAATGAAAAGTCAAGCAAAAAAGTTTCATCTACCTGCACTTCGTAATTTCTTTTCTGCTTTCAGAATGTGTAAAAACATTGAATTAAGGAAGAAAACTTCGGTGAACAGTGAGGCCTTCAGGTCTCATAAAACACATACACCAACAGCTTCGTCTGCACAAGGAAAAAATGCATGTTGATAATTCCTTCAGCCACCACGTTCTCCCCAGTTTAGTAAAACAGGACAGATTTTGAGGTGGAGACAGCGGCTTGTATTGTCTCTCTCTAAAGCAATCCTCCATAATGAAAACAACCCCATTCAAATGCCTGGCTTTATAAAAGCTCACATAATCTTATGCTGAGATTCCTCTTGGTACTGACTGAGCCAAATCAGTGCCTAATTCCTCCCTCAGTTATTTCTTCAGGCCATGGTTACACAGGCAATCCTTTGACAGCTGCAACTCAACTCTGCTGCGCTGGTGCAACTGTTTGCAGTCTCACCATGGATGAAATCAGGGAACTGATCACAGTTAAAAATAAACCAGCACTTTGTTTTGTTTTTTTAAGGATTACTTTTCAGCCAGGTCAGATCCCCCATCTATTGTGCAGCTGTACAAACAGTTGTATCAGCACAAGGTGCCTGGATTGCTGATGGTTATCCATGTGCCCAAAGCCAACGTTTGCATTCCCAGCTCACCTCTTGTTTCACAGCTGCTGTAGAATAGGAACCCTTACCAATCGAACATGTAGGGGCCCTTATTGCCTGAAACCCTGTGGAGGGTCTCCAATGAGACAAAATGAGGTCACTCTGATGCACATCCTGAGCTACTGAGCTCCCCCGAGCTGTTGCTTGTCCAAAATTGTATGTCATTTTTGCAGCCTGCACGCTGAAATAAATACAAAAACATGACTAACCAAGTCACTAATGCGAATGAACAGCTTTGGGCCAATTTCTGGAACAAAACTCTCCTAGAAATTGCATAACCATTAACTATCTTGGAGATCTTCCATTCAAAAAATCCAAGCCTACGTGATGTGCAGATTCCCACTGATCTGCAGACTGACATCCAAGGAGTGGGGAGCCTATCTGCAGTTTTGGCAATTCTTCCAATTGCAGATGGATTTTGACTTGAACATGGAAGTGCAAATACTGAAAACCAAAATAAGCACTAAGCAATGCTGCCATGCTAGTGCACTTTAGAACTGACCATGAGAGAAACAGACCAAAAGCTTCCCAAATTATCGGCTCACAAGCTGTTTGAAACAAAACCAACTGAAAACACTTCCTATTTCATGGCTGCTCAAGAACCTACTGGGAAGGAGTTGGTACTCAGTTCTCTGTTTTCAGCTGGTGACAGGTACCCACATCAGACAGACACCACTGTGCAAGGCCTTCTCATTGAAAACAAGGCACAAAAGACTGAATAACCATTAAAGTTTGACTTCTAGAACAGGGTAGGAAGCATGTTAATGAAATAGCTTCAGAAAACAAGATTTCTATAGTTTCTGATGTGTCTGCTCTAGAAGGCAAAACAAAAAATCAGTCTCCAAGCTGTTCAGCAGCTTTTCTTGTAGATGCTACCACATCAGTGCACAAAGACACAAAAAACAAAAGAATTGCTATTTGGCAAATCTTACCCTTCTTTCCTTAACATGCATCTCAGGGTACAGTTCCATCACAGCTTAAGGAAATCTAAGTCAGCACTCTTCAAACCCATCCTCTCTCCTGAGTCAGCACTGGCACCCACTGATCCTGCTCAGAAACCAGCCTGGCAAAAACATTAGCCCGGAAAAAAAGAAAAGTTGTTTTCGCCAAAGCGGCTTCCTGGACTGGGCTGGTGCCAGTGCCCAACGAAAGTAAAAGGGGAGAATCATTCAGCAGGGCAAGGGCAAGCACAAGAGTGGCAGAGACAATTCCATTCAGCTCCAGCTGCCCTGCAACCACACACTCAGAGAACAGTCTCACCCCAGCTTTAAAGAGACCCGAGTTGTCACTCCCAGCAGAAAGATCATCCAACTTTTTCATCTCTCCTGATGTCTTCACACCAGCAACAGCACTCCTGCAGACAGCTGGATTAAGTACCCAATCTGATAGGAAACCAAAACAGCAACATATAAAACAAAACAAAAAGCCTTTAGTTTTCAGATGGATCAGGTCTCTCAAAGATTTGACCAAGAGGTTCAAGAATCCCCCAGCATCAAACGATGGAAGTGTGAACCAAGGCAAGGCAAAAGTTAACTTCAAACAACTGTGAAGCTGCTCTCTTACTCAACATACATAAAATATCACAACATAATTACATAATAGTTACACAAAAACACTTTTGTTCAAAAGATTTAAACTGTACATTAAAAAATCAGCAATCTAATTCTTCATGTTTTTATCTTCCACAACACCATTAATATTTAAAATGCCTTATTCCCTCGAAAGTTAATCTTAAATTAATTTGCTAACAGCATTATTTTCAGAGCAAAAGAGCTACTAAAATACATGGGGGAGAGTGAGAAACAGCCTGTTGTGATTAACTAGGGCATGACAAACGGCAGCAGCATGTGCAAGCAGCACTGGGGAGCAAAGCCAGGAGGAACAGCGACAACAACATCATACAAACAACACTGATTCATGAACAACAAAGAATTCTTAGAAGCTGCTGCCTGGGTTATGTCCAAGACTCTCTTTACCTTGGTTAAACTATTAAGAAAGTCACTTCAGAAAGCTAACCACTGCTGCACAACCAAGCTTTTTAGGAAGAGTGAGGTGATCCATCTAAAGGGCTCTGTGCAGGAAACCACAGCAGCGGTTACTGTGAAGCGATCAAGTTGCACCAACACTGAAGGTGACTTGAAGCTGGAAGCAGTAATTTGTCCCCTGCCTCACCATGAAAGTGCTCTTGTGCCAGAGCAGCTCTGAAAGCTGCATGTACCCCTCATCTGCTGGAGACCAGACCTGTCACTGTTCACTGTGCACAGCAATACCTTAATGGCACTGACATCGTAATTTCACTTATGAATAAGTTATGTTTCATGACTTCAGCCTCACATCCATTTCCTCGTGATCAGCATCTGTTATACCCAGCTCTCCTCGCTGCTTCTAACACCAAACACCTCTGGACACAGCACTGATCAAACTGGGGATTCCTTTTGCCTCAGAGATGCAGCAACTTCAATTTCTGCTTGTCATCTTGGTGCCACAGCACACTGAAAGAACAGTCTGGGCCACTGCCATACACAATCCACTCCCTCAAAATCCAGAGATGAAGTTGTGGCTGCGTCTTGTATAAGCAGCAAGTTTCCAATGTATTTGGACAACCTCACAAAAAAAGTAGGTCTTTCAAAGAAAACAGTATGTTCACGAGCAAATGCTACAACATCTGTCTCAACAAATCACTAAAGTATCATAAATCACAGTCAGGAAGTTCATCTTCGTAAATTCTTGATTGCTGACAACCACTAGCATTGAAAGTATTGCTCTTTAAATAGCAAATACAAGTATTAAAGAATTTTTAAACATTAAAAAAATTCAATAAAGCCATCATTCAGGACTGCATTTAGACATCTGAATTTCTGACAACTCTCCAACACAAGTAAAATATAGGTGCAACAAACTAAGGCAAAAGTGAAACTATGTTGAAGCTGCAGAGTGCTAAGCAGAAGCACGTGGTCCCATGTAGATCAAAGCATGCTCCAAGTGTCTCATGAGTATCAGACTGGTATCAGTATGCAGCAAGACTTCATAACACTGTCATACAAGATTATCAACCCATAAACACACAGCTGTCTTCTGGCAGGTAGTCAAACCTGAGGCAGGAGGAGTCTTACAGGGGTCAAGACTTGCAGGATTCATTTAGATCTATCTTCTGCTGCTGTGAGATGAAATATGAAAAAGGGAGAGGAACTGATCACAGAGGCAGAGAGCTTTGCACTGGGCTTGTTTCTCACCCCACAAAAGGTGACCTCCAAAGCCTCTGTGATTGTCCTCTCCTTTAAGAGGATTATAAATCCTACCCTTGGGAGACTCCAGCTCAGCTACCAGCCCACTGATACTGCATGTTGTATTAATGTCTTGTCTCCTCGTTCCTATCAGCAGAGAGATCTTAGAAGAATTTGTGTGATCACTGCTTAGAGACCAGGACTTCAAATGGAGCCTCTAATGCAAGCAGGGAAAGCCACAGCCAGTGGTTTTTGGAGGGGACTCTTTGTGGCTGTCACACACCCAGCTGCAAGTCTGCTTAGTGCTTCCCTGCTCAAATCCCAGTGCAGCTTATCTGCACATGCAGGCTTGCTGACTGCCCTTGGAAGCGGACATTTAATCAAGGAAAGACTGAAAACAGCATCATTATATGTTAAAATTTAGGGCAAGTCTAGTGAGAGCAGTTCACAGCTCCACAGCTCATGTATCAAACCAGAGCTCCAGCAAGCACTAACCCAAGTGTGCTGCCAGGAAGTGAGGAGCAGCAATGCCCTGCAAGAACATGCTGGCACCTCAAATGGAAAGCCAAGGAGCAGATTGCAGCACATTCAGTTACGTAAATCTTTCTTTTTCACAGACACCAGGAACCAGAAATTTGAGGACAGATTTCCTCCCTGATCTTTTTTTGCCTTCCAACAAGACACCATTTGGATACTTCTGAATGGAGGCTACAAAGCAAGTCCTGAATCATCCCCAGACAACTGTAATCAGGAATCATTTCTCTTGTCACTCAATAGTGCACAGATGTAAGCAATCCATGCTGCCCATGCAGGTGAACACAGGCGGTTTTCCTTCATAAGCTATTCAAAGTTAAAATGTATTATAAATTTTACAATTACAAAAAATATGAAGAGTAGACATAACAGAAACCTTCACAGGAAGGAACACGCTGCCAGCAAGGAAGCAGCATCCTTGTGAATGGAAATTTAGGGCGAGATTAGACACACTCACAAGCTAATCCCAATGGATACAGTCACTTCCTGTTTGGAACAAATGGTAAAGTGTTCACAGAAGGAAAAAAAAAAGTACGTGGCTAACACAGCACATCTTCTCATGCATCTGCAAGAACTCTCCATGTTTTTGGCTGTTTCAGACTGCACAGTGCAACAGCAAAGTGAAGGCAAGAGTTAAAAGTTTTAACCAGTAACTCTACAGAGCAGCTACAGTGTTAACCACAGATGCACAAAAGCCACGAGGAGCTGAACCTATGAAAAATTATTACAAAAGCCATAAATGCAGAGGAGCTCAAATTACATTCCTCAGGCAGTTCTGATAAAGAAGAATGATCTACAGCTTCCCAAGAGACCACGAACTGAAAGACAAATATAAGCAGCTTGTGGTAAACTGGGACTTTTACTATCTGTTCTCAACTTTTGAATTATGATGCTTTTAAAACAGAAAAAACAGCTTTGATTAAAAAGCCGGTTGCTGCAGATAATTGATCTCCACAGCAAAATCCACAACTAGGACACAAAAACGAACTTCTAATTGCTATTTTTGATGCTGCAGTGACAAAAAGCCTCAAGACCAACGTTATGTAAGACCATTAACCTCTTTGCTCATAACTGGCACCTTAATTTAGCACACTACCACACTAGATAGCTTAAACTGAATTCTTAATGCCAAAGCATATCACTGGCTGCAGCANTGAATATATATATATATATATATATAAAAGTGAGCCTGTACAGCTCTAATTAAACAGTATTCTTTCCAGAGTGGTAATCCCAAAAATATTATCAGAAGCTCCCTAGTATCTTAGGGAACACTGAAGAGAAATCAAAGCACACAGTAGACTCTGTACTGATGGAAAACCTCCAGCTGACCTTTTATACTAGAAAGTCTGTCAAACCCAAGAGGCTGTAACCTGCTGAAAACAAAATTACTTTATGTTTTGAGTGACTGTTTTTCTCCTGTACAAACTAACCTTGCAGCATCCTCTGTAGGTATGACTGAAATCTCCAAAACCACCATATATTGTACTTAGCTACAGTTCGGTGGCTATCACACAGACACACACAACTGAGTGAAAAACAAGGTAATCTTGAAGAACATTCATGTGAAACCCTCCACCTCCTCCCAAGAAAAGACAGATTAATCTTCTACACTGATAATAAGCCAGACTCATGAATTTCAACCAGACAGTGTCCTAAATACTGTCTCCCATCCATTCTTATCACCTTGTGGCAAAGAATGACATTCAGGAGGAAAAGAAAGACTGATTAAGAGCCTACTTTCAGAAGCTAACGTCCTGCTGTGTGGAAAGAGCTCTCTATGAATCACCCCTTCATCCGCCTCTGACTCCATTTACTCCTCAGAATTATTCCCTGATGTGCTTGAATTCATACTCCACCCATACAGACTGTAATGTCCCAACTTGCATACAAGAATATTGTGGGAAACAGTATCAAAACACCCAGTAAACTTAAGCTAAATGGCCTCTAGTGCTCTTCCTCACCCACAAATCCGATTATTTTATCACAGAAGACAATGAGTTGCGTCAGACACAACTTTCCATCAGTAAATCCATACAGACTGTTCCCAGCCACATTCCTTCACATGCTCAGAAAGGTGCACCAAACAGACCTGACATGTGACTGTCCCCAGGACTTAAGTGAGGCTCACCACCCTGGATTATCCTTTGGGCCTACTTTGAAGGCAAGAGATCAGAGATGTCCCAGCAATTCTTTGGCTTTCCCAAGGTGTCCAAGACTGGCATCACTCTGACTCCAGCAGCTCAGCAACACCAGGTCCCTTGGGCTCACATGGCCCAAATTCTCTCCAGTAATCTCCCACTCTGTTTCCATTTGCCTCTGACTGCTGGTTCCTCTATGAACTCTGCCTCTTAGTCTCCTAACACAGGAGCTGAGAGACCTCACCACTGAAGATTAAGGCATGAAACCCACCCAGTGCCTCAAGCAATTCTGTGCATCACTCATCCAACCCCCTCATTCAGCAGTCTTAGCCTTTTACTGCTGATGTAGAGGTAGAAGTTATGTCATAATTCCCAGGGATGTTGCAATAAGCACTTCCTGAGAAAAAGTAGCTGTTTCCCCAGTTCAAAGCAATGCCTACGAACATGGCTGAATTTGTTCTGTCTGTATTCCAGTTTGTCAAAGAAACCACAGGTCTCTTTGCAGACACATGAAACTTACTTGGACTGCACAACCCCATTTCTAACATCTGGCAAAACAGCCTCCCTCTCACTGTGGAGCAGGCTGAGTGTATTCAGCAAATGGAAGTTAGGCCTGTGAAGAGCAAATCTAGGCTCTCCTGAAAATCCCTAAGAAAGTTTCATGGAGAAGCTCCAGCCTTAATTAAGAAGAATCTAGGTGACAGAATAAGGAACTAGAATTTTAACACAGCTAGATGCCAACTGGCCAGATTGCTCTATGCACAGAAGTGGAGATGCTTTATGACGACTCCATACTCTGGTGGTTTTTACACAGGTATCACCTCAGTGTATCAAGTGAGGGGGAGCTGCAGGAGAGAACTCAAAGCTGTTCTAATGCTCCCCAAGAGAAAGGAGAGCCAAGACATGCAAGGTGTGCAGTCTGGGTCACTGCTGCAGGCTCCTGGCACTGGGCAGGCCTCTCATCGTGCCACACTCCCGCTGCCAGCGCGGCGGCAGCGCCTGCTGTGTCTGGAAGCCAGCAGGAAGTGTCACACAACCAAACAAAAGTACATTTTATCAAACTCCAGAACTTGCAAGTCTCCCCTGCCCCCTTCTGGGAACACGGTGGATTTGAAAACTTCAGTATCTATTTCTAACGATAAAATTTGTTTACTTGGGCAAACAACAAAAGGAAAAACCAGGAAGAGCTTTTCTTTTGCCTCAAGCATGAGTCCCTTCAGCAAAAGACATGGATATTATTAAGTGCATATCCTACAGCAGCACAGACAGATTCAAAGTGGATTTTCTTCACTCATACACTGAGGCCACTGACAGAAACTGCTGCCTGCCAGAAAATGGCCGGACAACTCACTGCAGCTCAACTGTTATGACTAAGCTGATTCACTCCTCGGGTCACAATGCAGACACAGAGTGCAGTCCTCTACCCAACAGCTCCACTACCTAATTCCCCAAAATATAAAAAAACAATAAAAAAAAAAGAAAATGTAGCAACTGCAGTAAAACTTGCACAATATGCATTAACCACTCATAAACCTTCTCCATAGGTTACAGAAACCACATTCCATTAAGCTGCTGACTGAGACCTGACTTAAGCAAAAATCCCCTTGCAGTGACTTGCCACCTCTGGTATTTATGTTGAGATTTTAAATTCAAAGAACAAACAGGCCTCATGAGGGCTAGAGAAGAAAAGTTCCCCCACTTGCCTCTTCCTACCACTGCTAACAAGGAAAGCACCGTGGAACTGTTTTTTCTGTGCAGTTTTCCATTTCACGGTGCTACCAAAAAAAAAAAAAAGAGTTGCACTCTCCTCTTTACCTCCAGAGTGCAGTCCTACTCTTCTACTCAAAAAACTTAAGCAGATATTCAAACACTTTTCCTTTGTCTCTCCTTTGCATGAGGGTTACAGAGGAGGAAAGCTAAGCAAAGACCCCACATCCCACTCCCAGCTGTGAGACAAGGAGAAGGGAATTTGCAAAGGAATGGAGCATGGCTACTGCTAAGCAGCCATTTAGGATCTGTGAAGAGAAATGTTCCTCATCTTGAGGAAACTGACCCCAGAGCAGATCCAGACACTCCATCCAAAGAGCACATTGTGAGCAATGACACGATCTCTGTAAAGGCAGGAGAGAGCAAAGTCAGCTGGTAAGGAGCAGAAACTGGCTCCAATACTCAGGAAGCAGCACAAATGTTTTGTTTCCTAGGAAATAGGAAATCTAGATTTAAACTCATCAAGTCTTAAGAGCTATGAATCAAAGCCAAACACAAACTTGCCATAAAGACCCATCAGAGTCAAGCTAATCTCACCCTTATGGCCTCTGAAAACCAGCATTTGATTTGGTCCACGTCAGGCTCACTGTAAAGCAGCTTTACAATCCCTGTGACACACTGGGGGCTGTGACACCACTCTGATCCATCTCTTCCTCAGATCTATACATTGCCCTTTTTCTGAGCTGTCTGAGAATTAATTATACAGAAATGAACAGTATTAGATAAGGGGACTCCAAGCAACTGGCTCTCAACTGAGGACTACAGGATCTCTGCCTTTAAGAAACCTGTGGCAATGCCCATTCGGTACAACTGTTAGAGAATGAGCTTAAAACCCAAACGAGCAAACACTGGTACTACACTCATCTTCCCAGCTGTGGCCAGGAGCAAACATCTGCTCAGCCATGGTGTGGGTTCCCCCTCTGCCTCTTGCCACCACCAGACCACATCAGAGCAGCACCCTGACCCAAGGACCCTCTGCCAAAACAGCAGGTGAGACACAAACAGCAGGTCTGAGCAAAAAGATTAATCATCCAACTTTAATATGTTGTCTGCATAAGCTCCACCTACCCCTCCATGGAAGGCAAGGCACTGATAGTTTACTTGACAGCCTCATGAGAGCTGGAATTCCAGCACCCAAGAGGACTTTAATCTCACATATGCAGGCAGAGATATACCAGGGTATTTCAGCAGGCGTCCAAGAGTGAATGGAGGGGAACGTGCATCAAGACTTTCCCTGTCTTACTGAGAAGATAAAGCTGAACAAACATTTTGCCTCAGCTACATTTGTCTTTTTCTACATGAGGAAGCTGGAAACATTTACACTTGGCAGGCCCCAAATGGCATCATGCAGCTTTATCAGACTGCACAGCTTCTCTCTGAGCACTGGTAAAACACTTAAAGCCAGAAGTGCAGCAATTCTTACATCCCTCCACTGAAAATTAATAGGTCAGCAAAGTGCTCAGTTGATTTGGTTAACAGATTCTTTAGACAGTCAATCTATCTGAGGTTATCCAAATGAAAAAAGGAACCAGGAACAGGCTACTGGCTTTGGTGCTTCCACTGAATGTTTCAATGACCTTGGTCAAACCATTCAGTCCTGGTGTACTTCCGTCAGTAGCAAAACAGCTTTTCAGAAAGAACAGTGTACTTGACTACCCTGCTACTTCTATGTTTTGAAAGCCTGCAGTTCGGTGATTGTTTCACTTTCCATGACCCCCACTCATTTCATTTCAGCTTTGTCCTACCTGAAAATTAGATTCTCAAGATTTTAAGAATTTGTGTCCTAGTCCATCAGCAACTGATTTGTTTGTTCAGACAGACTCCAATTAGGGAACTCTTTCAAGGGAATGTGGTGCTGTCTGGCTGAAGATCCAAAGCCTTGAGCAACTTTTCTGCTCAAATGGCAGAAACAGAAAAAGACAATCTGGGAGCACCAGTCCCACAGAAAGACTCAGGAGCATAAAGACAAGATTATCCAAACAAACTCACTTCACCCTGGTAAAAAAATTCTTGTGCCAAAAGCACAAGGAGCAGTTATTACCTAGTGCTTTCTTCTGCTAATGTAGCTCTGAGACAGCAATACAGAACAAAACTGGGGCTATATTAAGCATCTGGAAAAGGTCAGAGAAATGCAGGACAGTCGGTTGCACAGTACTCCAGATTATACCAATGCTCAGGACACTATTTAATTCATGGTACAAGAAAAGGGAACTGCAGATTGCCCTGCTATGCTGAGTGGACACAGATTCTGGAACCAATACAGCAAAGTTTGTAGGAACAGGTAAAATCTTTTTATGACCAACTGATAGTGGATGCTCTCTTCTCCCACTGCAACCTCTTCTAAGCTTTAAACTGCCAATGAAAAAACATAATTCCTCTGGAAAAGACATAATTGGGTCTCTACTTTTCCATCTAATCATTCTTTCCTTGAAAAATGTGCTCATTACAATGACAAATAAGGCACTCTTGTCACTGTCTACCTTCTCAATATTCCCAGCAAAACAAGCTGTAATTTAACAGTGTAGTTTTATCAGTGTAACTATATCTACATTAAGGAATTCCACTGGCAGAGCTGCACTAGGTAAGGATGAACACGCTGATTAATGCAGCTGTCCCAGGCATTTGTAGCAGAAATGACCTTACAGGCACGTCCACAGGGAGTTAAAGCCACATAATCATGTTGCAAATCCATGCCCCCTACTTGATATCAGTCTAATTTTCCTAACCAGATGACCCTTAAGGGTCACAGTCAAGAAAACATGAGCTATAACTTCTTAACTTCACACTTTATTGTGATTTTTTTTCCATGAGAAAGTACCAAACAAAGGTATATCTTTGTATACAGTTTTCTTGCACTGTCAACTCACAAAAAGACCCAAAACAACAAAAAAAACCCAAAAATCACAGATAAGGAAAGAGAGAAGACTGAGCTTTGTGTTAGGGTAAAATAAATCTCAATGCAGTGCTGCAAGAAAGTAAATAATGCCATAAAAATGCAGGAATAAAGGTCAACGTTTTGGTTTTCAAGTTTTGAATAGGAAATAGCAAAATTTGTCATAAATGTATTTTAGACAAAGGAAGTATACTAAGACTAGTAATAAGAATAAGTTAAGTAGTAAGTAAAAAGTTCAGACTAATAATAAGAATTAAGTAGAATATATGATATATATCTTTTGGGACTAACAGCTAAAGAAGTAATTTCATTTGAAACTATCTAAAACTCTGAAGAGAATTTTCTACAAGGATATTCTCACATCCCTGATGACACTAAAAAATCCAATATGGCAAAACACAGAGAACTCAGGGTCATGGAAGGGATTTTGATCTGGGCCTTTTGTTATCCTGTTACTCTCCCAGGGATCAGCACAATCTGCAAGGCCCTCAATCACTCCTACTGAGAATCTCAAAGCTGTTAAAATACCTGGGGGTTGTTCTGTGGCTTCCTGTATGCTCTGGAAGGTAAAGGACAAGGAATTAACAAGAGGCCCAGACACTTGACTGGAAATGGAAGGCAACCTGAGGCTGTCTTCTCAGGAGACACACGAGTTGGAAGGCTAGTCAAGCTTCAAGCTTGGCAAGATACTATGTATTTTGAAGGACAAAACCCAAAACCTGGCATTTAAAAATGTCTGCAAGATGCTTTTACCTAAGCAGGAGCCTTTAGTGCCTTCTTCCCGCAAACCTCACACTTCCAAGGGATCCAGTGTAACTCTGGCTTTGCAAAAAGAAGTATCCCAGAGGGAACCTCCTAGATGCCAAAGCAGCAGTCTGTGAACACAGATCCCCCTAATGCATTTCTCAAGCACCTTCCAAAGTGACCTTTAATTTTCCAAATCTTATTACTCTCCTTATAGACTGACACTGGACAGCAGGCCCCTTGAAATGCTCTACCACACCAGCCAGTTCTGTTCTGAGGGTTTGAAACAAGAAACTCCTCCTTTTCAAATGAGGTGAAGAATCAGACAAAGCCTGTATTTAGCTTCCTGTTCACTGAAGCAGTGGCAAACAAGTCCCCGTAAACACACTGCCACAAATTCCCAATATCTTATCTGAATGTTAAGCTGCTGAAGGAGATCTCAAAGCTCTTTCCAACAGGATTTCTAGAGTGCCACTTACAACAATCGAGGCCACTGGTTACATAATAGAGCTGTAAAGCCAAAGCCATAAGAAAATCATTCATTAAACCTGATCTATCATCACATTGGTTTGTGTTATAATTATTAAGTGCAGCACCTGTGTATACATAAAAAAAAACTTTCTTCTGCCCCACATGCTAAAAAAGCAAAGCACAGACTCATTTTGAAAGTGAGACAGACTGTGGAAAGTTTGTTTTTAATAGCAGGTTTCTCTCAAGTGAATAAAAGCCACCTTGGTTTTTCACACTTTCAATTCTGCTAAAGACACTGGAAGGACACATTGCAGGTTGGTTTGTTTCTGTTTTTTTTTCCTACTACACTGTCCATTAAATCAGATGTATTCTCACAGCCACAATAAACTATGGACTGTATATAGATAGGAAAAGCAAATTTCCCTTTCATTTTCTCCTCTAGATCAATACAGCGTGATAACAGGTGCCAGAAGCACATCCTCTCGGGCTGAAAGATACAAAATAACAAGAACTATGAGTAGGAAATAACACACAGTTCTGTTCCTTGAGAATCATAAGAACACTGCAAATGAAAGGAAACCCAAACCAGAAAATGCTCTGCATTCATACAAGAGCCAACCTGCCAAGCTCACTAACCAGGGACCCTGACCTTTATCAGAATTCTTAAAAGGTTTTGGATTTTCTTCCAACTGTCATGTCACAATAGGATGATATCCAAAAAAACATAGCCTGGAAACTCCTCACAATCTAACCTGCCAGGTTTTAGGAAGACATTTTAACTGCAGTGAATGAAGACCTTGATTTACTTTCAGCTCATGAATGATATGATACCCTATTTTAAGGAAGAATATTTGAGTTGAGCTGCGTTTACAAATCAGAATTAAGTTTTAAGACTGGGTTTTTTTAAGTGAATCAAACTGTCAACATGTTCCCTGTATTCTCAGCTGCTGAAATACATTGGAAGTGTCCATGCAAAGGATGATACAAAATGAATGAACAGACCACAGGAACAGAAACACCTGTGATCTTATTTAACCAAAGCTAAGAATCATTAAGAGGAAAACAGAAACTCCCAAGTGTTGTTATTACAGGGGAAAAAAACAAACCAGCATGCACAGCACCTGGAGAAGAGTGAAAACTATTCAGAACTTTTATGATGCACTAAAATAGAGTTAGAGGTTTTTCCTCAGTTCTACAAAAATAAAAGGTGCATAAAGCATGTCTGATAATGCTGATTGGTTCAGACTTAGCTTACTGTCAAATTTTAATAAGTGTATTCAGGTCAACACTTGAGGCAAGGACTGTGAAATATTAAGACCTCAATTTCATGAAGAAGATTTATGCCCAAGTAAAGGAAATGCCACTTGCATGGCATAAGAAAAAACACAGTATTTGGTTCAAATGGAAAATAAGGCAAACTGTTCCAATATTTGCAAAAGTAAGGGGATCCATAATCATTTTGTCACATTTCATCTCAATAAAATCCACATCTTCAAGATTAACATGATGTGGGTTTTATTATGGGAAGTGTGGGGGTGTTTTAGAAACTATCTAAAAAAACTTATATACGTAGTGTTTCAACACAAACTGAGCTGCAAATTGCTTTAACAATTCTTTTGGGACAGACTCAAAAGACTCAAGTTCTTTTTTTCCCCAACAGGCAGAGCTTTCTCAGATCTGCCACACAACATACAGACCACAGTTTGGAGAAGTGAAATACACCTTCCACCAGGCAGCAAGTGGTGTGAGGGCCTTCCAAAGCTCCGGGATTTCACCAGTTTGATTTACAACCCACAACAGTACTCAAACCAACACAAGAGAACTGTACTTCATCTTCTGCAACAGCTCCAGCAATTTCATGGAAGTTACCCTTTGGCTTGATTCAGCCACTGAGTAAGACATAGGACTATGTAGCCCCCAGGCTTGTCTCCCAAATCCTTCCTGCTTGAAATAACTCCCTGACATGTGCACTCGCTGGTGCACTGATTTTGGTGTTCAAAGCTGCTTATCACCTATAGTTAGCTGTAATGAGATCATGACTGCTCCCCACACGTGCTTAAGCTGCTTAGACAGTCCTGTCAAAGGACACAGAACAAACAGACAGCCCTATCTTCTTCTGCCCTTTCTAAGAGTTCTAAACTCACTTTTGGAAACGCTTCACAACAGTTTGATACCAAGAGTGGACAATGGTAACTGGACTTAAAGATCACGTGACATTTTGCATTAACCCACTCTGGAAGTTTGAAAAGTGGGGAAAATGCAGATCAGAACGGGGAAAAAAACCCAGACTGTCAGAGTAGAATATGTGAGCTATACAGTAAGTAGTCCATCTTTAGATCAGAATTTAAGTCAGCTCTGACAAAGACAGAGGATCATCCCCTGAAGAGAAGGCATCATGTCTCCTCTCCCTACCCCAGGAAGGTAATTGTGTTGCTCAGCATCTCTGGTCATTCCCTGTTGCACTTCAAACTAACAAAGACCATTAGTCACTNAAGGAAGAATATTTGAGTTGAGCTGCGTTTACAAATCAGAATTAAGTTTTAAGACTGGGTTTTTTTAAGTGAATCAAACTGTCAACATGTTCCCTGTATTCTCAGCTGCTGAAATACATTGGAAGTGTCCATGCAAAGGATGATACAAAATGAATGAACAGACCACAGGAACAGAAACACCTGTGATCTTATTTAACCAAAGCTAAGAATCATTAAGAGGAAAACAGAAACTCCCAAGTGTTGTTATTACAGGGGAAAAAAACAAACCAGCATGCACAGCACCTGGAGAAGAGTGAAAACTATTCAGAACTTTTATGATGCACTAAAATAGAGTTAGAGGTTTTTCCTCAGTTCTACAAAAATAAAAGGTGCATAAAGCATGTCTGATAATGCTGATTGGTTCAGACTTAGCTTACTGTCAAATTTTAATAAGTGTATTCAGGTCAACACTTGAGGCAAGGACTGTGAAATATTAAGACCTCAATTTCATGAAGAAGATTTATGCCCAAGTAAAGGAAATGCCACTTGCATGGCATAAGAAAAAACACAGTATTTGGTTCAAATGGAAAATAAGGCAAACTGTTCCAATATTTGCAAAAGTAAGGGGATCCATAATCATTTTGTCACATTTCATCTCAATAAAATCCACATCTTCAAGATTAACATGATGTGGGTTTTATTATGGGAAGTGTGGGGGTGTTTTAGAAACTATCTAAAAAAACTTATATACGTAGTGTTTCAACACAAACTGAGCTGCAAATTGCTTTAACAATTCTTTTGGGACAGACTCAAAAGACTCAAGTTCTTTTTTTCCCCAACAGGCAGAGCTTTCTCAGATCTGCCACACAACATACAGACCACAGTTTGGAGAAGTGAAATACACCTTCCACCAGGCAGCAAGTGGTGTGAGGGCCTTCCAAAGCTCCGGGATTTCACCAGTTTGATTTACAACCCACAACAGTACTCAAACCAACACAAGAGAACTGTACTTCATCTTCTGCAACAGCTCCAGCAATTTCATGGAAGTTACCCTTTGGCTTGATTCAGCCACTGAGTAAGACATAGGACTATGTAGCCCCCAGGCTTGTCTCCCAAATCCTTCCTGCTTGAAATAACTCCCTGACATGTGCACTCGCTGGTGCACTGATTTTGGTGTTCAAAGCTGCTTATCACCTATAGTTAGCTGTAATGAGATCATGACTGCTCCCCACACGTGCTTAAGCTGCTTAGACAGTCCTGTCAAAGGACACAGAACAAACAGACAGCCCTATCTTCTTCTGCCCTTTCTAAGAGTTCTAAACTCACTTTTGGAAACGCTTCACAACAGTTTGATACCAAGAGTGGACAATGGTAACTGGACTTAAAGATCACGTGACATTTTGCATTAACCCACTCTGGAAGTTTGAAAAGTGGGGAAAATGCAGATCAGAACGGGGAAAAAAACCCAGACTGTCAGAGTAGAATATGTGAGCTATACAGTAAGTAGTCCATCTTTAGATCAGAATTTAAGTCAGCTCTGACAAAGACAGAGGATCATCCCCTGAAGAGAAGGCATCATGTCTCCTCTCCCTACCCCAGGAAGGTAATTGTGTTGCTCAGCATCTCTGGTCATTCCCTGTTGCACTTCAAACTAACAAAGACCATTAGTCACTGGAAAAATGAGCTGTGTGACGTTATTTAAACATGCCAAGCCTCAAAAAATGAGGTCACTTAAGTCTGCCTCCATCATGCTTATACCACAGGTACTACTACTGAGTCATACCTTTGTTAATAAAAAAATGGGGGAAAACAGATATGCTAGACTTTCCTCCAAATTTAGGACAGCACAAAGTAACTCTTTGAGCCTGGAAGACTATCAAGTCAGCCTTACAAACTTCCAGCAAACCAACCTCAGAATAGAAAGGAAAAATTAAAACCCAGACAATGATAAAGCTCTGAAACCATCATAGGGCAAATCAACTGCAAATGAGCAACCTAAGTGGTCAGAATTACTAGAGCAGGAGTGAGTCTCCAAATCTTGAAAGTTCTTATGACAAAATACTGACACCAATTTGGTGAATGAGCTTTTCACTCAGTGCTAAGTGCACTTACCTGGGCGTTCCTGTAGTATCCTCCAAAGACTGTAACTCCCACAAACCATATTCACATATCCTTACTTAAAGGGTAAAATTACAAAGGGAGAGGTAAACAGCAAGCAGCCTATTTCTCTTTGCATAATACCTAAGGTGTCTGCATATATATTCTGTGTAAAAGAGAAAAAAAGTTACCTCAGAGATGTCACCCAAGCTCTTTTGGCTGAGCAGTCACTGGAATATGGAGCCAACCTCTCACAATCAAGAGGGAGCAGGACCCCAGAAGCAAGTCAGCCTGTAAGATGTTGTATGGAAACGAGTTAGCAAGTGCCTAAGTTAGCTTTTATTTAGATCTTTACTTGCTCATCAATTCACAACTTCCAAGAGCACACTTTCCATGAAGAAAATCCACAGTGAGTTTCTTCCAGGATGTAAATGCCCTCACTCCTTCCTCTGGGCTCAGACAGATGCCATATACCAAAGGTGCTGAGGGGGGACACACTGTCCCCAGCTGGCTCAGCCACCTCAGCTGAAGATCACCAACCAGGAGTGGGACAGAGCAAGATGCAGGACTGTTCCTCCCCAGGCCTGGGGAGGGTTCACAAGGGGGTTCACAACTGGGGTATTGGGGGGAAAAAACGTTGGAACCCATCATATTAAACCTGAACAAGCCCTGCCTGTAGGCCCCAGCACAAGGGAAGCAGCAGGACAGCTGGTGGAGGAGATAACCTTTCTAACTACAAAAACTAAATCAGAGACAGCTTATCTACTGCAGCTCTCAAACACGTGCAGCGACATCCTAAGGGGTAGGCACATCCATCTCATCTCTTTCACTGCTTTTATCAGAATTGGTTGACACAGATCTTCTAAATAATGGAATCATGGCAGCTACATCTGTGTTGTTTCTTAACAGAAACAACTGCACCCATTTTAAACACTGTGGACAGCATTATACAGACAGAGGCACCCTCTAACTGCAAAGCTTATTCCTTTACTCACAGACAAGGGGAGCAAATGTTGTGAATGACAATGACCACATACTGATGGGGTTATGCAAAATAAGACACTTGCCTTTTATACACAGTTAATGCCACTCCAAGTGCTCACAGATGAGCCCACAGAAATAAATCATGGCAAATTACTCGCATCTCATAGCGCAGCACAAGCACCCAACACACTGATCAAGGGAACTGCATCTCTTAGGAAGTACATCCCCCCGAACAGCACACTGGGAAAGCCAAAAATAACAGCTGCTGCCACATCAGAACGGCACAACACTGCGCACAGGCGACGCCTGCAAAACAGAAACCAAGCAGCCAGGCACAGACACTTCCTCTTCCTCCCCCACCACCCCTACCACAGCAGCAACAAACCTGGTATTAACCACTGGCCAGCACCCTGCTCTGCATTCCCATCACACCAGGAAGAGGAAAGAGGGAGACTGCTGGCTGCTCCTCCATATAGCTGAAGGGTTCCTTCAGTTTATAGCAATACTTGATATGATTCTTGCAGGGGTTTCTCTTGCATTTTATTTTCTTTTGCTCCTCTTCTCCAGTTCACTCACTTCAGAGCTCACTAGGGACTCTTTGTACTTACTAGGCTTGTTTTTGATGCATTCCTTCTCAAAGACTGAGAAGTCAAAATAAAAGCAGCTGTTCCAAGGCAAGTCACACATAAAAAAGCACTGGGCTGTCACACACAAACTCTGCAAGCCAAGTTCAAATCTAAACCCTGCCCAGCATCAAGACTGACAGTGTGACACTGTCAAATGCAAGAGTAAACAACTCATGCTGCAGCTTTCTGTCAATACTGAGTTCAGAGACTGTAAATCCCAGCACCAACACTCACTGCTCACATCTCCAACCCGTTCCCAATGGACAGACTGGGGGAATTCACTGGCAGCAAGTGAAGTGCCTGGGTTACACTGCAAGAAACAAGACCTCTGTCAGATTGTCCATTGTTTCAGCATCTGCACTTCAAACACAGATGGAAGAACCAAATCTCCCCTGCAGCATGGGCTGTGGATACCCAACTCCAAACTCAGCACCTGCATTTCTCGCCCCAGTGGAAAGCAGTCAGTGCCACCCCATACCCAGTGCCAGCCAGAACTCACCAGATCCACAGCAACCCTCAGACACTGAGAAATCAACTTAAAACCAAAATCTGGGAACATTTTTGCAAACATTTGGTGATCCACTGAACCAAAGACACTGTGTCCTGCAAGCAGATGGTCAACAAATAGCTCCAAGCTTGTACAGAGCTCCTCATCTCACACTGGTCAAGCTCCACAAGGTCACATTTCAGAGTTTGTTACTTTTACCCAAAATGAATAAGCTCCATATGTGAGGGAGAGAAAGAAAGGAACAAACCAGGCAGCTCAGGTGGGATGAGGAGAGCACACAAATGCATGATTAAGAAATCATAATGCTTGTTTAGAAGACTAATTAGCTGATTAAGGGCACAGGTATTACTCCAGCCTGAGCACTTTTGACCTCTGAGTGCCTGTTACTCTAACCTTGACTTCTCACCACGTGCAATGCAAGACAGAATAACTTCCAAGTCAGTTGACTTGCACAATCTGTCATCAGAGAGGATCCCAAAGCACATTCAAATTTGCTTTCTATAGTATTTTTGTAAGGAGGACATGCCCAATACTGTCAGCCTGATGAAGAGGCACACCATGATAGCATTAACAAAAGCAGGAAATAAGTATGGGCACCACTATTCCATAAATGTTTAAATATATATAAATATGTTTTTGGAAACCATACTTGCATGTAACAAAGTACATACAGAAAAATGCACTGTTACACACTCACAGTATCCTGAACTTATCCTGGACAAGGATAAGACTCCACTTCAGCAAAAGCCCCACATTTCCCTTGCACCAGCAACATCATTTAAGCCCCACCACGATGGGGAGAAAAATAAAAACCAGCTGGTCTTCAGTTTGATCAACTTGTAAGTCAGAGAACTCTGATTTCCACCTGCACAAGCATCAGCAACAAGGCAAGGACCTCCTGTGGGCTGCAGTCTACACTCACATGAGCTGAAGTGCCTGTGAAGCCACACACAGAATATGAAACTGGTGGCTGGAAAGAGATCATAAAACCTGTGTCCCTTCTCATCTCAGCAGATAATCGTGATCACTTGCTCTTTTTCTATGCAAGAAATATGCAAAAGGTACCTAATGAACAACCAGAGGGTCATACCAGCATATCCTACCCTTTCCATCCCTGTGCTCACCAGAGATTCCCATGTAATGACCTTCCATATACATCAATGTCCCCCTCAAGGAGCCAGGGATCACTTCCCTGCTCTTCCAAAAGCCCTTATCAGACAGGGAACAAAAGCAATGCCACGAAAAGGACACTTCAGATCCACCTAACAGGTTCTGAGCAGCAGGCACAGGCTGTTCGTCCCAGCACTTGGAAATGGTGGTGCTGAAAAAGCTGAGGAAGGTATGAAACACCCTCTAAGGAACAAAAACAAAATTCTGCATTAGGACAATTCAGAACATTGGAAGAGCGACCCAATGTTACCTTGCTTTATTTTATAGAGCTCACATTTAAATCTTTTCACAACCTACCACTTTCCTTCCCACCCCAAAACGAAGCACTTACCTGAGATCAGTGCTAGACTAACTCAGCCACAGAAAAATACTCCCCAACCTCAGCAACCAGAAACTGTTACACAGGATTAGGCTGTGCCTAAAAGACCTATTTAGGGTCACAGTGACAGCATCTAATAACTAATACACCTAATTCTAAAACACTTTGAAGTGTTCCTGACAGAATTTCTGTAAAAATGAAATCAAAGTCTTAGTTCAGTGATACATAACAAGGAAAATATACAAGGAAATACATTACAAGGAACTTTTCTCCCTCTAAAGTCTGACCATACACACACGTCACTGTATCAGCTGCAGGTGACATTTCACTACAATGAGACTTTCACAAGGCATTACAACTTATTATTTTGTGAGACAAGCTACCAAATAAGTTTACACAGATCACAGAAACATTACACTGAGAATGAACAGAAGCCCAAGCCCACACCATTCCAGCACCATTGAGTGCTTCCATAGCAAAGGCCAACCTTGGATTGCAGCTTTGAAAGCTCTGAACACCAAGCTAAGCCAGGTGAACCTGGAGGAAGAGCCGATGGAGCAGAAGCACAGCTGAAATGAGAAAGGCATCACACATCCCAAAGCACATCGCCGTGAGGAAAAACGGGGGCTGATTCCGAGCTTTAAAATGGAAGGGCACAGACCCCGGGAACAATTTAAATTCAGAGCAGCCTGAAAACGAGCAGGGTTCGGTACCACCAACGCTAACCCACCCCTACTGGGAAAGGGATGGCTGGGTTAGGGTTAGGTCCAGGTCCGCAGCCCCACGAGCAAACCGGCCCCGGGCACCGCCAGGCTCCTCCGGGGGTCCCCCCGCGGGTCCCCCCCGGGTCACCCGGTGCTGCCGGGGCCCCCCAGCCCCCCACAGCCTCCTCACCATGTTGGTTTCATTTTACCGCCGCGGTGTCCGAGCTCCTTCCTGCGCGCAGCTCCTGCGGAAGGGAAGGAAGGGCACAAAGGGAGGGGGCGCTGGCTGTGCCCTCCGGGCACGGCCCTGCCCCGGTACCGCCCGGCCTGGGGACCCCCGCCCGGCCCCGCATCGCCCCCGCGCACGGGGACCTGCAGGCTCCCCCCGGACACCCCGCAGGGGCCACACACGGACCCCTCCTCACCCCCAGGCACACCCCGGTGCTCGGTGTCCCCCTCACCCCGACTGCTCGTGGGGCCGCGCCAGTGTTCCCCCTCTCCCCTTCTTCCCTCACGGGGCCGCGCCCGGTTCTCGCTTCCTCCCCTCCCGGCAGCGCGCCCGGCTCAGACCCCGCCCCTCAGCCCGCCGTGTGCCCGGCCGCCGCGGCTCACCGGGGCCGGCGCTGCCTGCCCGGCCGGGACAGCGGAGCCCCGGCACCGCCGCTCCCCGCCGCTC
>VYZS01070971.1:48197-59570 GCA_013400695.1 Neodrepanis coruscans | reverse complement strand
CCGAGGCCTGACGGCAACAGAGTTACGGTGTGGGAAAAATGGATTTATTTTTATTTTACTTATTTTGATATGTATAAAATTCTTCCTTACAGCGACTATACTGTCTCATGATGTGACTCAGTTAAATGTCGTTATATTATTGTATTATATTATTATGGTCTGAACAGGAGTATAAATTACTCCTCCAGGAAAAAAATCCCAGAAATGTTCAAGGGGAGAAAATCTCTTGTTATTCTCTACTGCTGCTCTGGGAGTCAAAGTTTAGCCTCTATAGAGCATCAGATTGTCCTTGCTGACCAGCAGTGCTGAAGATCAAACCTCTCCCTCTCCTGCTGAATGCTGGTTTTGGTCACATTTAGGGTTAGAATGTTTTGTTTGCCAAAAAAAACCTGGCACACAATGGAAGAACTATATATTGCCTGTTTCCATGTTGAAGCTCTTCAGGATGAGAGGGGCCCTTACTTGCCATTCAGCACCCACCCCAGGTTCTCTAGGCTCATCCTCCTCTTTCAAGTGGATGCCAATCTACAATGCTTATGGCAGGATAAATTCCAATCCTACATTCCAGACGTTGTACACCACAGACAGCATGTCTCTGCAAGACGAGTCCTACCCAATGCATGAAATTCAGCTGATCAAACATGTCAGAGCTGGGCTTTTGCTCAAATCTCAGCCTATTCTGTGACTAACAACCCTGGAAAAACTGCAGACATTTTGAGTAACGTAGAATTCTTCTCATCCTACTATGAGGAATAGGTAAGATGTGGTTCCAGAATGAGAAAGAATTAGAGGAAGGATTGTGTTTACCAGAGGCAATGTTCTGTTTGCATTTTTATATTTCTGATAGAGAAAAGACAAGCAGTCCAAGATACTTACCATTTTTATCAGTCAGCATCTCAGAGATGCATTTGATACATGTGTCCAGGCTAAATTTTCCAGGAGCACAATAAAACTATCTAAGTTTCAATAATATTTCTGGGGTAAATAGAAGCCCTGACAGGTGATGAGACAAATGTAACTGCATAGCATGAAATGTTCAGGTGGTTGCTATCATGAGCAATACTCAAATCTGTGCCACCAAGGTGAGTATTTAATAGGGAATTGTATTTCACTGGCATTCTTCAGTCTTCAGGTAAGAATTGCAACCAATGAGGGAACAATGACCCTGAAAATGTCTTTTCTGAGGATAAAACTATCTATTTTTTAAACTGTACGTAGTCTTTATGAAAGTAATATTGTTGTGAATATGATGACTTAAGAATACAGAAGAGGTGGTGTGTGTTCCAATAGCCTAAACAGGAGAGTCTTTGCTACCTGGCCCACACAGATTAATGTTTTTCTAGATGGCAAGAGACTGACCCACCAGCTGGTGGGAAAAAGTTAATTGCTTTTTATTTTATGCAGAAAGATGAAGTGTGAGACACTGGTTCCTGAAGTATATTTTTGTATACGTGTTGTGGAAACAGGTAATCAACAGCCTTTGGGCTTGCTCTTTCAAAGGCCAGGTTCTGTGTCTGGTAGAAGTCAGTCATACACCCTCCAATGAAGCAGATCTAGACACTGTTAGAATCTTTCAATTTCCATAAGAGCTCGACTGGATGTTGAGTTTAGCACTGACTGTTAAGTGACAGCAAATATTTTCTCAGTCCTCCAAAATCTTTTAGTTTTCCTTAGAGGGTTAAAAGAGGAGACAAAACCTCCTTATGTAATGTTTGAATATGGGAGTTGTAATGAAGCTTTTATTCACCTTCTCCCTCTTTCTTTAGATAAAATCAACTTAATGTTTTAGATATTTTCTTTTTAAACTTTGTTTTTTATTTCACTTCTCTTCCTTGAGAGAAATATTAATAAATCTCACCCAAACACAGAATAATAGTGTGTAAAGACAGTTTAAAAGTAGCCTAACCACTGCATATGTTATTTATAATTTCTAAGGGAAGAAGTCAGAATACTCCCTATGTTTCAGAACATTCTTTTCAAACCCTTAAAAGTTAACTTTTTCTGAAAATGCTTTCCAGTTCTGTTTTCTAGGGCCAAAAATATGTATGTATCTCTATATGCCAGAAGGAGATGGCCCTAAATACATGACAAATAAAAATCACCACTTCTGATGCAAAAAAAAGCTGAAGGTTTTACAAACTACAACTATCAAGTACATTGTTAAGCTATTTTCCATAGCGAGTGCCTCCAAACTCACATCTGTGTATTTTATTCACTAGTGAAGGCTTGCTTTTATTTACTTAAAGCCACACTGAAGTATCTCTTACCTGTTGTCATGGATTTTGACTACCTTATCTTAGTCCCCTGTAAAATGAGATAAGCTCAATACCTTGGTACATTCCTTAACCTTCGGAGTTGTGCCTTTTTCAATATTGCTAAGTTTGCAAGAGTTTGGGTTAGCAAATCCTGTATGTAGGAAAGAGGCTGAGGAATCATTAAGCAAGACGATCAGTAACACACCTTTATTGGGCTTTACAAATCACAAGTGACTGAGACAGTCATGTGGCTTGAGTTCACAAAGTGATACCTTCAAAGAATGAAAAGGGACTTCCTACAGCTCTGTGAGCTACAAACCTAGGTCAGAAATCACATTAGAGAGAGAAGGAATGAAAAAGAAAAAGAAGAAATAGAAGAAGAAAAAGAAGAAGAAGAAGAAAAAGAAGAAAAAGAAGAAGAAGAAAAAAAAGAAAAAGAAGAAGAAGAAGAGGAAGAAGAAGAAGAAGAAGAAAAAGAAAAAGAAAGAAAAAGGAAAAGGAAAAGGAAAAGGAAAAGGAAAAGGAAAAGGAAAAGGAAAAGGAAAAGGAAAAGGAAAAGGAAAGGGAAAAGGAAACGGAAAAGAAAAAGAAAGAAAAAGAAAAAGAAAAAGAAAAAGAAAAAGAAAAAGAAAAAGAAAAAGAAAAAGAAAGAAAAAGAAAAAGAAAAAGAAAAAGAAAAAGAAAAAGAAAAAGAAAAAGAAAAAGAAAAAGAAAAAAATAAAAGAAGAAAGAAGGCAAGGAAAGCAGTGCTATGGAAATGAGTGCAAGACAGCTGAGAAAGATCCACCTGTCCCCAGTTCATGTCTTGGGTAGTGAGCTAACCTGAAGCTCTGTGGGCCATAACAAGGAGGCTGGAGGGAAAGCACTCTGGGCTGGAATCATCCAGGAAAAGCAGGTGACTAGAGAGGGACACAGGAGGGGACAGACAGTTAGCTTTATGAGGTGGTTCTGCGATATATAAGTTTGCGAAAGCTCTTCCGGAAACTGTCATCCAGAAAGGCATACAGGAAAGGGTTGAAGCAGCTATTGGCATAACTTAGGCTAGTGATGAAGTAGGAAATTCCAATGATGAGTGGAGTTTGTGGGATGTCTGTGATGAGGGCCACCACTGTGCTAAGGTGATAGGGTGTCCAGCAGAACAGGCACACAGCCAGGATGACAACCACCATCAGCGTCACCTTTTTTTTGGCTTTGTCCAGGGCTTTTGCTTTGCAGTGAAGCTGCATATGTCTCAGTCTGCACAACATGGTGGTGTAGAGGGTGCAGATTGTGGACACTGGGATGACAAAGCCTAAAATAAGGGTGTAGATCCGACTGCCTTTCCACCACACACTCTCCGGTTGGGGGAACACATAGACACACTGAGAGCGCCCCTGCTCCTTGTGTATCTTAGCAAAGACAGTGAAAGGCAGGATAATGACTGTGACAAAGGACCAGACACAGAGGCTCACAATCTTGGCTGCTCTGTAGGTGCGGTAGGACATCTTCCTGGACTTGGTGGTGGCTACCACAACAAGGTAGCGGTCAATGCTCATGACAGTAAGGAAGTAGATGCTAGAGAAAGTGTTGTATTGGTCTATAGAGATGATGAGCTTGCACATTAACTCTCCGAAGGGCCACTGCAGGAGCAGATAGTCAGCAATGTTGACGGGTAGCACCAAGGTAAAGAGTTCATCAGCAATGGCCAAGTTGAGGATGAAGATGTTTGTTACCGTTTTCATCTTTGGAGCTTTGAGGATTACATAGATGACAGCAGTGTTGCCTGTCAGCCCCACGGCACAGATGACTGAGTAGACGACAGGCACTGTGACGTAAAACCTGGGGCTAAGTGGAAGAGTAGATTCATTCAGACCCCCATGCCCTCCCCCAGTGCAGTCTGCACATGAGGAATTGGTATCAGGGAAGGAGGAGTTTTCCATGGCTACAGGAGAGGATGGCCAGGCTCACTGCTGATGAGGATGACTTGAATGGAGGGGTGGGGGATGGGGGGGTGAGGAAAGGGCGAGACCCCTGCTCTTCTCAAGGCTGTCTTCTCTGGCGAATCCAATCACAAAAGTCTCACGTATGCCGCCCACTGTCACTCTGACCGGAGCAAAGGGAGATCACCGAGGGCTCAGCCAGTGACAAAATGTCCCACAGGCTGCCCCTTCTCTCCCACCACACAGATGAGTGCCGTGCGGAGTCAGCGCTCAGCCTCGGACTCCCCCGGAGTGATCAACCAGCCCAAGGTAACAGCGCTCCCTTGGGAACCCAGCGGTCCGACCTGGTCGCGCTCCCGCCTCTGGGCCGACAGCGGGATGTCTTCGGTATGCTCCCCAAAAAGCAAAACACACACCCGCTTCCCGACAGAGTACTTTGGAAGGGGAGGACGGATGCACTGACCTCTGACAGCCCGGCTACTGCGGTGCGGCTTCCCGGAGCCGGGGGATGCGAGTGCCGGGGTCCGTGCAGGAAAGGGATGCCGGTGCCGCTCCTTTGCTTGATCCTGAGAATCAAATGCGTGTCTGTCTCGATCTAGGCAGCAAGAGATAAGTAACGCGAACTGCAGAGAGGGCGTTTTGAAAGTCGGAAGCTGAAGCACTGGAAAGCGATTTGTGCAATTACCTGAAGTCACATCTCCCGAGGTATTGCCGGTACACAAGGGGAGAAAAATCTATTGTAGGTGACATCTGTTGGTCTTGCTGGGACTGAGAGCTCAGTATTCACTGCGTGGCTGACCCCAGGCTTGTCCCAGTGCAGGGCGTGGGCAGCGTGATGCTGTACATCAGGTTCTGAGCAACCGGATCGAGTTGAAGATGTCTCTGATCATTGCAGGGGGGTTGGACTAGATGGCCTTTAAAGCTCCCTTCCAACGCAATCTATGATTCTACGATCTTGCTATGAAAAGATATTTTTCATGGGGTGTGGGTATCAAACTGAGCGAGGACAGATGGACTAGAGTCCCTTTGTCTCTGCCCGACACTTTCACTCCTTCATGCAATGATAGTGACAAAATTTGAATATAATCCCGGGGAGGTAATCTTTTTTCGAGGGTAATTCAGAAGTCCTGATTTTTGGTTGTTTGTTGGGTTTTTTTCCTCCAAAAAGAGCATTGTGTAAAATCTACCTTATTTGAGTTTCACAGTTTGTAGTACATTAGATAAAATTTTGCATTTCTAAAACTGAAAATGTAAACGCCTTTTTGTTTTTTTGTTTTTCTTGCTACAAACTCTACTGACTACAAACACCATCACTAATAATTTAGTAATAATACATGCATATTTTGGCAAAATTGTTTAATATCTGTAAGCTAACACCACAGAGAGAGATAAACACAGTCTGGCTCTGATTGTCCCTAGATTAGTAGGATATCACAAGTGTGAAAACCCAAGTAAATAAACTACTAAGAGAATAGATTAAAAAGGACAAGCAAAGTAGCTTTGCTTCATTGTGGTTATTATTTCCTTTTTTTTTTTGTAGTGTTATGTCTTCTTTTATTTCATACATACTACTAGCTACATAATATTTTTAATGATACTTCACCATACAGAGTACACTGTCTGCTATGTGATTCTTCACTTCCTTTACAGAAAGTTTTGAGAAAAAAAGGTGTTCACACACTTGTGTGCTGCTATTAAAATGACATAAGCACTATGCTGCAGCCTTATCATGAAGTCTTACTCTCTTTTTTACACAAGCCAAATAATGGAAAGCTCACCTTTTTTATGGAGTTTATTAGAAAGTAGCATTTGAGTCAGGTTTTGTGTTCCAACGACGTAGGCACAGTTGCCTCAAGGTGAATACAACTTTGGAAACTCAATGTGTTTGTTCCCTGTATGTCATGCAGCAGTATGAGAGAGGCACCACAGCATACCAAGTTCTCTACAAGGAACTTGAGTAATTCCTCCATACTAGTGCCTTGTAAGCACTTTCTTGCTTACATACAAGGTCTGGAGGTGACCTCACCTAAATATATGCAAAATTTAATTTTGTCATGGTCCTTGTTCCAAGGTGTCTATACCCACCCCCTTCCTTTCATCTGTATTGTTGGCTGAACCTTCTTCTCCCCATAAAACATCCCCTAACTTTAACAATAACTTTATTCCATGGAGTAAATATCTTGAGTTTTTGACTCTGCAGGGTTAAAAATACAATTCTAATAGAAATATGGCTAGCAGGAGGAATTTACTTTTTTCCTCGACTCTGGTAGTTGAAAAAATTGGGGTTTTGCTTTTATGTAAACTGAAGGTTTTTAGAAGTTTATAGCTGACTGCTACAAACATAGAAATTCTGTACTTCTGTTCTTGTGAGGATATGTCCAGATCACAGTATGTATATCAATGTCTCAGCAGGCACACAGTCCATCTTCTTTTAGCTGAAAGCAAAGAGAAATGAGAGGTGTTAGGAATAACCTGGTAACTTCTACAAGACAAGACTTTCAGGATTTTAAAGTCTAGCGTAACAAACTGCAGCAGCTACTCGAGGAGCCATTAAAACCTGTAGGCCAAATTCAGCTCTTGGTCAAAGAAGTATGACCCATTATGGCTAGTGGAGCTGTGCCTGCTAACAAACACTTGTACCAGATGGACCTTCAGCATGCTCACAGCATATGCTCATGTCTTGAGAAGGCACTGATTTATAACCATTATCTGTGCAGACAGAATATCTTTTTCTGTGTTTCCTTCTGAATACTTCAAGTAGTTTTTGCTGTCTAAGTTAAGACAAGAAAATGTCAGGTGTTTTTTTTTTAATAGTATAAATCGTGATTGTTATTTTTGGCTCTTCAGTGCCATTATCTGGTGACCTAGATGAGCAACAAAAGAATAAATGACTTAATAAATATCCACTAAGAACTGAGATTTTTTTTCATAATGAAACTACAGGTCTTAAAACTTCTTCATTCAATTAATTCATCTCTGAATTCTAGAATGTATGCCTTCGTCCTGTAGGTCAAACTCATGACAGAAATTCCTTCCACTGGTTGACTGAGTTAGTCGTGAAGAACTTCAGTCATCTCAAGTGGGGATAAAAAAAAAAAGCCACATAACTCCTCTTTTCACAAGTGGCTCAGCAATCACTATGGATGATAGCTCAGCAGTGGAGCCAGGGTGCACCTTTTAAAGTAAAAACACATTTCCTACCTTTGGACTGGCTTATTTGCCAATACAATGTGTAAATATGGAAGAGTGCAAAAATATTCCAGTGAGAGGTTCCTTCAGTGACTCTTGCCCTCTAGGAAGGGAAGATGTTGGATTTATAGATCTATTGAGTAGGTGCAAAGGAATAAACTTTCCAGTATGCCAGGTGACATCAACATCAGCCTGTCCTACACCAATCTACACAAATTCTTTCAATCTTTTTAATCTTACATGAATTCTTTCAAAAAACATCCAGTGATGCCAAAGACATAGCCTCCCCAGATAATTTGCTCTACAAAATCTCATCTTCAAACTTTTTTGCTATGATTTTAAGTCCTTTGGTTATTTTCCTAACCCAAATGGAAGCTGAGAACCAAACAATTTCTGTCCCATCCAATGATCTGTTCCATGTGTGAACACTGTAATGCTGTCCTCTTAGTCTTTTTTCTAGACTTGACAAACACAGTTCTCACAGTCTTTCCCTCTGAGTCATCTGTTCTAGATCAGAGAGGAGCAGTTATTTCCATTTGGTCTAACTTTTTTTTTTTTTGGTGATATCTTTTATTAGGTTTTTCTGTATTTATTGTGTGTCATGCCTTTGTGACAACATCAAAGTAAAGTTGTACACCACTAAAGAAGGCCTGTGGCAAATCTTCAGGTTGGTTTGATTTAGCCATGATTGACAGGCTTCTATGTACTCAGTATTTGGAGAAATCAAGAGCCCTGAGAGGTAGGACTGGAGGGTTGGGAGGATATCTGCATGGTGTCTGCACTGCACTACTCAGTTAGAAATCATCTTGTGTCTGTCACATTTTATTGATTTCAATTTAACATCATCCCAGTAAGATAAGCCTGTGTCCCACAGAATGAATTAGTCTCTCTGCCCTGTGTTTCCCATGGCTGCAGTCTGTGTGAGCAGCTGAGTTATGGCACTACAACAGTGTGAATAAGTGTTAGACCTCGTTGTGCTGGAAGGGCAGTCAGGAAGCTGAACCATACAGGACTTAGAAATTGGTTCTAAACTTGTTCAAAACATAACCAATAATAATGAGCTCTTTTAAAACAAAAGAAAACCAAACAGCTTGCCCAAAGCCCAAATCTCTCTCTCTCTCTCTCTCTCTCTACATATGAATTAGTGCAATGTGAGCAAACTGTAACAAAGACAATTGAAGAGTAATAAAAGCACTTGCTGAATAATAGTAATAAAATAATCCAACCACTAACTTTATATGTGTGTTTTTCTCATCTTTAGAATTTGGGATTTTTTGGTAATTAAAAATTCACCGAACTTCAATATATTCCTCACAATTCTTGGTCTTTATTTTCTATTTGTCCTGCTTAATCAGTCTGATGAATTTAGAGATACTTTTGAATTCATAAATTTCCACATAATTTCATCAACACAAACTTATGTACAGGCTTAATCTAGACTATCTACTTCTTGATATGTTGATTAGTTCCACAAATCCCTCAAAGGCTTTGTTATTCTTACATGAGAATTTGAAGGACATTGAAGTTGTTAGGGAAAAGGAAACCACTTGCAGGACCAAAAATAAGCAAGAGAAGCAACAGAAAAACAGTAGCTGCTATATAAAATGCAGCTGCCCAAACTTGTTCAAAACATCTGAAAGACTTGAGTGCCTCCAAAAGCTGAAAATCAAATGTCTGTGCTTTTTATCTTTCTTATTGTGTTAATAAGATAACTTACGATATTATTTTTCTGCAAGGCAGATCTTTAATAAAAATCTATCAAAACTGTAAGATATTTAAAATCTTCTGTGCAAGCTTCAAAACACTTGTTGAAATTTTTACCTTTGTCATGATGAGACGTCATAGACCATCTTAACTCTTGCTGTTTTCAACGCACCATGAAAGCTCCCTAGGCAAGTTCTCTGAAGTTTAAAGAACATTGTTTGGCAATTTGAGGGTCTTTTCTTATATCCCCCAACTGTCATGACTTCCTACCTGAAGGAAATGTTATCAAATTATTTAGTTTTTTCCTCTGTCAGACTTGTCGTTGCATGCAAGCTTGCACTCTTAAGCTGTTTCTCCTCTGCAGCTGGTTTTGTTAGCTCACTATTAAAGCTGTAAGTTATTTGATTATAGGACTGAATTAGGTAATTCTACTAAGGGGAATTTTATGACTGAAATGTAGAAGCTATCTGGTAATATTATATCAAAAAAGATTATAAACTTGTTAAAGATTCATTAGCAGTTGCTGAAGTGCTTTTCAGTAATTGATTGTACACCAGATCTTTTTCAACATACTGTTTAAATTTTGACATTATGTCGTTTGACTTGTCCGATGTTATTCATGGCTGGTGTCTTCAGTCTAGGATTCCATATACATCTTTTTGGTATTTATTTTGGCTTTTATTCCAAGGATTAACTGTTTGTTACAAGGACCAACAAAGTCAGTATACTGTATTAATTAAATAAGTGTAGTGGCTTTTGTATTCATCTTTTCAAAAGTAATCTGTAAAGGTGAGTGTAAAAGCTAAAAAATTGTCCACATATTCACCTTGGGATGATGATCAAACATAGAACACGGGACATCCTCCTATACATTGGCATTACTGCTACAAGGATTGTTCTAATATGTTAAGTAAAAAACAGAATATCTGACTTGAATGTTTCTGTGTTGTCTGCTGAGCTGGATTACTTAACATGCTTTCCATTAAAGAAATTCTAGATACTTAGCACACATTCTAGTGATCTTGTGAAAGATATATCACACACTAGGAGTTCAATGTGATTATGATGGCTAATATTCCAAACGAATATTTTGGAATATTTTGGAATATTTATTTTACTACTTATGACAGTGACTGACTTTAAAAATCAAACAAAGAGAAAATGTAATTAATGTTTTTCTCTCTTACTCTGTGGTGTAAAACATCTGCTGATGATAAGCTCCAGTGACACAAAAGCCATGGAGTTTCACATCAGCCAAGATATATATTTCATTATCTGGAAAGAATCATATACTTATTTCAGCAAAACAGTTGGATTCTTGGAGGCAATAAAATGCAGGTAGAGCAGCTTGACCATTGCCTCTTTTGCTTCTTGCCCACAGCCTGCTAGAGGTAAACTTTTTCTCTGAGGATATAAATGCACATCTCTAACATATCAGCCCTTACAATGGGGATAGTGAGAAATTAATACTTTGGTGTTCTTATTATATAGTTTTTCTGGAAATCTAGTTATCTACCTCTTCCCCCTACAAATGTTTATTTGCTCTGAGATCTCAGGGTGTCATAATAAGCATGTGTATTTAACTCTTCCTGTTAGTGTACCACAGTGCTTCAGTGACATTAATGTGAAGGTTCCTCACACGTATTTTGTGACTTGGAAGTTGAGGAATCTTGTATTTTTTCACTAGATCCTTTTTTTTTTTTGATGTTAAACAATAAAGAAACGAAAAGAATTACAACAGTAGCCATGGTGATGAGACGATGGTATAAGCTTGTAGATAAAGAGCTACTTGTCAGTGTCAAATGGAGCTTTCCACTGAGACAGACTATAAAAAGCTGCTTATTGGCACATTGCTCATAACTATTAAACCCAATGAGCTGAGTTAATATTTTAGTATGCTTATAAGCAATATTTCTTAATTTTTCTAAATTTAGGCACAAATGTAATTTAGTCACTGGCTGTTTAACACTTGTCCTCAGCTTTTAGTTAGACACTTTGATGTTTCATATCTTCCTGGTGACAGAAACAATCAACTAAATAACTTGAAATGATTTAAGTTATTTAACAAAGTGATTTAAATGGGGAAAGTGAAGTGAAGTGACAGTTTATGCTCGGTAATGTCCCTAAAAGGGTAGTGTAATGGTTTGGCTTAAAACTGCAAGGGAAGACAAAGAAAAAAAATAACTCTTTTCCTGGGCCCACACCCGGCTGGGAGGAGTAGCCAGGTTACCAAGGTTACCTCTGCCTGGGTTTTCCCATCAGCCCCAGGGACCCCCAAGGTGTGCTGGGAAGGGGCTGGGATTATA
>VYZS01070971.1:0-30888 GCA_013400695.1 Neodrepanis coruscans | reverse complement strand
TACTGATTGACAGGAAACTGAACATGAACCAGCAGTGTGCCCAGGTGGCCAAGAAGGCCAGTGGCATCCTGGCTTGTAGCAAGAATAGTGTGGCCAGCAGGACCAGGAGAGCAATTGTCCTGCTGTACTTGGAACCTCGAGTGCTGTGTCCAGTTCTGAGCCACTCAGTACAAGAAAGACATTGAGGTGCTGGAGCATGTCCAGAAAAGAACACCAAAGCTAGTGAAGGGCCTAGGGAGTAAATCATATGAGAAGCAGCTGGGGAAGCTGGAGCTGGGGTGATTTAGCCTAGAGAAAACGAGGCTCAGTAAGTAGCTGAAAGGAAGTCGTAGCCATGTGGGGGTCGGCCTCTTCTCCCAGGAAACTAGAGACAGGATGAGAGGACATAGTCAAAAAACTGTGCCAGGAGAAGTTCAGGTTGGACATAATGAGAAATTTCTTTATGAAAAGGATTGTTGTAACATTGAAATGCCCAGTAAGGTGGTGGAGTCACCATCCCTGGAGCTGTTCAAAAAATGACTGGACATGGTTTAGTTGACATGATAGTGTTTGGTTAAAGGCCGGACTTCATGAAGTCAGAGGTCTGTGTAAGTTGCCTTATCAAGTTCTGTGATGCTCCAAAGAACTCTTTCTGGAGAGTTGTTTTCATCAGATCATGCTCCTTTTCTTTCTCTTTTTACTGAGGAACACCAGGATAGAGAGGCACAGTGTGTGCCTCTTGCCATCACCGTACACATCACTGTCTGCCCTCTGAGCAGACAAAGAGAAGGGCAACACTGGAGACCCAGGCTAAGCTAACATCAGTTTTATAGTTTGAGTTTTCTCAGGCCCATAATGTTGCTTTGGAAATAGCTGGTCTTATAATCCAGCATCTTAAATTGCAATTGTCACAGCAACAATGCCAACATGCCAATAGAATTAAATTCATAGAGACAAAATAATGAGGCCCAGCTTCATTATGCTGATGAAAAAAGATGGTTTCTGAGTTCTGCTCCTTGTGCTGGGAGAGAATTTCCTTGCATCTGATAACTATTCATTATTGATTTTGCCCCTCTCTTTTTCCTTCCCCTCCACCAGAGAATCCGGCGCACAGTGAAGAAGAAAATATGAGCTTGTCATTTCCTGCTGTGTCAGCCAGCTGCTAGGGCAATCAGTCATGGTTCTGAGCCTCAAAGAATGACCATATCCAGTGAGGATTATTTCCAGGAGAATTAAGGGTAATGGTATTTTTGAAGGCTTAATCAAACACATTTGAAGGGAGGGAATTCAGAAGAGTCTTTTCAAATGAGGGAGAAATGGAAAAAAAATAATCCAGAGCACCCAAAAGACTGTGTCTAACCTTTGTGAAGTGAAGTTTTGAGAGCTTTTTCTTGGAGTGTGACGAGAAGATTTCATTTTAAAAGATACTCAGCATAAAATAAGCCATTGAATTCTGTGCTTTTGTGACTGCACATAGATAAGAAACCAGATAAGGGCATATATAGCCATTAGAAATACAAATGCAAAAGAATTTAGAAATAGATAACGTTTTTTAGGAGATGTGATATTTTTTATCACTTTGAACAATGCTTCCTACCTTTTCTCTCCTTCACTGGCATTTAATGCACTTTTTTACAAACAGGAAAACAGAGCCATGTGCTGCATCTCAATCAGCCTATGTCATGTTCAGACATTTTCAAGCAGTATTTAAATTTGTTACTGCACTACTCTGTCACCTAAGTAAACCAGTGAAGCTCTCATTCTGTCTGTACTATGTCCAGAAGTAGAGATGGCTTCAGATCCAACAGATAGCAAACTTCAGCAATATTTGTATTGTTTTGTTTAGAAACATTAGCATTTGTTGGGGGGGGAAGTATTTTGAAGATACCCTCATAGTTAGTTTTTTAACCTTGTCTGTTTACTCTAACTTTTGCCTTTATTGAGATACTAATTGAAGTCAGTCCTATCTTACGGCAGACCTGCACCAAAACTAGATAATTCAATAAATTTTCTCAAGTCTTAGTGGCTTTGATTTGTTTACCAGTTTAATAAAATACAATTAAACCACTATTCACAAGATGATTGGAAGAAGGTGCCAATTCATCACTCACAAGCTGGCTTGGTCAAAACAAAGTCTGAGGTTTACCACCAACAGAGATCATATTAGTGTAACATCCATACTGTCACATTTACTAAGGATGAAAGAAACTACTGCATTCAGAATGAAGGGATAAGTATAGGCCACAATTAACCATGCATGTGCAAGGTTTCCATCCTCCATACAAATACAATGGGTTACCTAAGACTTCAAACTAACATTCAAATCAGTTATGTGAGCTTCAGGTTCTATACTGCCTGAATCACAGGCTATTTATTATGATTTTTTTTGTCAATGAAATGGTGTAACATCTCTTTTCATATTACAGCAAACTAAGGGCTGTTCTTGGATTCTCAGAAACATATTCAGTTATTATTGATCTCTTCCTTTGTTATCATTTAAACAAACCGTCATTCTTTGTGCAGAAACCAGCATTGTTTGTGAGATTCCCTTTAAGATCACAGAGCAGAAACAGAAATTCACTTTGCATGAGGAAGGTAGCATAAAGATAATAAAAGTTTTTTAATTTGTCTTATTTGCAACTTCGGTAGGACTAGCGTATTCAATCATTTCTTACCTATGTGGTTTGCTTTTGTCCCAGCTGCTTTGTTTTGTTTTTGAGCAGGTGTTGCAAAAATAGAATCTGACAAATCTTCTCTGTCTTGTCCACAGGTTCCAAGAACCCTGTGAACAATATTCTCATTCAATTCTGAATCACTTTAGCAAACAATGGGGGAGTTTTGGAAGTCTTTTTATATTAATTCCTATAGGAGACCAAATAGCACTCAGTGGAGCTAATGAATGTCATTATATTTAGTTACAAAGAATTGAAATTCAGATTAAAAATCTTTCAAACAACTTCTATAGAGCTCAGCCTCTACTGAAAATGTCCCAGGGACTTACTTTTTGTAGAGTATTCTGCTAGGAATGGCTTAAATAAAAGTAAGCTGTAAAATTGTCTTCCTCAAGTTCTCAGCTGAGACCAGAGAGGGAAAAATCATGTGACTGAGGCAAAAATGTTTTTAAAAGACATTGTGACTCATGGGTTATGCCTAAACCCAAGGCAGGAATTTTCGGTTCTGTCAAATTTAATTAAGAAAAATTACTTCAGTTATAGTATATTTCCAGTAAATATTCAGGATGTCCAATGGTTCCTGTTGTACCCAGCAGTCCTGCATCTTCACTGGAAAAAAACTTTCAAATCTCTGATCCATGGGAGCACCCAGGTATCGGGGTCGACGGCAGGTCCGGAGACCATGAGGATGAGGTAAATATCAACCTTGACAAGATTATTGTGTATTCCTGAAACTACTGGAAAATCCCAAGCTGGCAGAAGATCATAACAAAGAGAAAGAAGAACACACTGAAGCAGCAGCTATGGAGATGATGTAATGGACATCCAATAAGATTAATAACAACAATTTGCTTGACCAATGTCTGTGTAACACATATGCTTAAGATTGATATATTAAGCAGCGCTTGTAGACAATAAAGAGAACTTTTTTGCATTATAAAATATGTCTGTTTGTCGCATGTCCGTCTCAACAGCGACACCCAGGCACCAGAACATAGCTTCCTTTTTCATACATTTTTACTGTACTGGTCAATTTCAGTAAAATTTTTCAAGGTCTTCGAATGTATTTGGTGCTTATCAATTTTAAGAACATGATAGGTGAAATATTAGTGACACACTGAAAGAGAAGTTGATAGCTTAGTGTCGTGGTTTTACCACTAGGAAGCGTGGTACTGGCAAGAGAGGTCCGAGAGAAGCCACACACACCCAAAAAAGAAAACAACAAATAACAAGGTTTATTTTACACACACAGAAAACCGACAATAAAGCACAAAGACAGACAAATTAAGCTCTCCCAGACCCCACGTCTGGATGGGAAAAATGCTCTAGGGTAGCACTGGGTTTTCTGTCAGGGCTCCTGAAGAGGCACTGGGATAATTAGGAAGCCGTGACCTCAGCTCTTCCAGGTCCCGGGGCCAATTAGGAGAATTCTCAGGTAGCGCTAGGTTTCTGCTGGGCTATGAAAAGGCACGGGGACAATTAGAAAAAAATGCAGCTGCCTACCCCTTTTCCCCGGATGCTGATGGAAAGATGTGGTCCTTAATCCGTGCCTCTGCCGCTGAAATCGCCAATCAGCCCACGCACGGGGGCAGGCCTTGGCACGGAGGCGAGTAAAAATGTGACCCCAAAACAGTCCACCCCCTGGAAAACCACACTGTTCTGATGGAAAGATGTCGTCCTTAATCCGTGCCGCTGACGCTGAAATTGCCAATCAGCCCACGTACGGGGGTCAAACTCGGTGCGGAGACGAGCAGAGATGTTGCCCCGACTAGCTCTGGTGAAGAAAGAGAGCAAATGGCTGCCTCGCTCGCCTTTTTAGATGGGACCCATCTTTGCGCATGCGCAGCCACCCCCTGGGCGTCTTCCCCTCTTGGATTGGACGGTCAGCGCCTGGGACCCGCCCCCAGTGAAGCCCCGTGCGCAAGCACAGAGTGCTGAGCCCCAGACTGGAGGTGTGGGTCCCCCGTGGCCCTGCGTGGTGTCCCGGGGGTCCTGACACCACCCCCAGGCCAGCCCGAGCCGCGCCAACCCTGGCCGCCTGCTGCAGCGGCCCCCCCAGCTGCGCGAGGTCCACCGACAGCCCCGTCCACTTCACGCATGCGGGAAACGCCACCACACATGCGCAGTGCCGAGCTGGGCCGGCCGCGCAACAGCCCCCATGCTGCCCGGGGCTCCAACACCTGTCGCCGCTCACGCAGTGCCGGGCCAGCCGGCCCTCTGCAGCGCCGGGCTGGGCCGGGGCTGGTGGCACCCAGCAATGCCAGGAACTCCCAGCGCCCACAGCCATGGAGCTGCGTCTGCAAAACGGCTGGGGGAGGCACCACACCCCCACAGACAAGCTGCACAGGGTCGGGGCAGCCGCCCCCGGGAGGGGCCACATCATCACCCGGGCCGTGGGTGGGGGCGGGGGATGCAGCTGTGCCAGGGACTGGTCCCATCCCCGCCCGTTCCCCGCCCATCCCCGCCCGCTGCGGGGGGGGGAAGGGGGGAAAAACGGCTTTACAACAACCTACAACACTTAGCTAAATTATAATGAATCAGTTTTCAAGAGTACCTCTCTGAAAACTGAAACTTAATTTAAAGTGACCCATATCCTTAGCTCTGAGTTTTCGAGTTTTTTCTCCATAGTTTTATGTCACAAAGCGTTATCTAATTGCATAATATAACTTTGCAGCTTTCTATTTTCATTAGGAAAGATGTACTGTGAGAAATTGATTTTTCCTAGTGATATATTCCTATTCCAACAATGTATTAGCTTGGTGTATGCTGTTATGGGGTGAAAGAATGCTCTTCATTTTTAAAACTTGTTTTTCCCTTTCCCCTTTTTTCTGGGCAAGACAGGGGATTATCTCTCAAGGGGTTTCTTCTGGGGGGAAGGGGAGAGGGAGAGGGGGCTGTTTATTTTTTTGGGTTTTATAGGGGAAAGGGAGGGGGAGGGCATTGCTTTCAAACCTTGTTTTATATTTTGTAAGAAAAATCAAAGCAGACAGGCTCTGGCACCTTGTGAATACAGACCTGGCCCAGGGGAAAATGTGAGCTGGCCCTGCAGGAGTGCACCAGGCAGGCGCAGACCCTCACCCGGTCTCCCATGGCCACCACAGGAGCACGGCTTGCCCCACACAATGGCATCTCCCGTCCGCGGAGCAGCCCTATTCTGGTGCATGTGGGGCAGTGGTGGCACTTCCTGCGGGCTCTCCGTTGGTCCTGCTGGTGGTGTGGGCTGATGGGTGGCTGTCGGAGGAGGCGACAGCCCCTTCAGCGGCCTCCCCCGTTTGCTGGCGGTGGCAGCCATGAGTGGGTGCGGGGTGGAAGTGGTGTCATCTGTACCCCACCAGTCCGCCAGCTACTGTGTGCGTGCACACCTGTTGGCACACGGTGGCTCTCGCTGGTCCCTGCTGCCCATGCGCAGTGCAGCGTCTGCCTGCCCCAGAGTGGTGGACGGTGGCTGCCTGCCCCTGGTGGGGTGTCGGCTGGCGCAGGCCCCATATGGGGGCTCTGATGGAGTGGCTGCCCCCCGCAACCCCCAGCTGCCCGCAGCTGCTAGGGTGGGCTAAGCAACGGCAGGTGTTGCTGCCAGCTCTCCCCTCCCGGCCATGAGAATGTGGCTTGGCCCAAGGTTCCATGCAGCACTGGCAGTGAGCGTGGCTGCTGGTGTCATGCATGCGCTGGCAGCAGGCACATGATGGCAGCAGACCTTGTGTGCGGGGCAAGGCCAGCCCCAGGCTGGTGCCGCTGCGTGGAGTGGAGCCGGGGTGGCAAGTGCAGTGTCACAGGTGGTCCCAGGCCCTCAGGGCGTCCTCCAGGGCTGACAGATGTGATAGTGGCAGCTCCCCCTCTTGGCAGGCCACAGCCATAAGGCATTTTGGCAGGAATGCCGCCATGTTGCCTCGTAGTGAAGTCTCAGGGAGCAGGAGGTGGCTTGCTCCAGAAGGGTGCCCCAAGATATTGCAAGAACGGGCACACTATAAAGACTGCAGGCATGGAAGTCTTGCCTCCTCTTTGAGGCTCAGCTCCCATCCCAGCTGCATCTTGGGTCATCTCTGCCCTCTCAGCTCTTCCCTGTGGCCCAAGCAGCAATGCAGCTGAATCAACAGCAGAGGCAACGCAGAGCTGAGGACCATGCCATTCACCAGCTGTGGTACCTCTGCCCTTGGGCCCCTGGGGTATCTTTTCATTCTTTATATTTTTCAGGAGCCCTGGAGTGGGATTAGCACCATCCACGGGCCAGCCTCTCTCCTTCCCTTGTTCCACCAACCCAGCAGCCAGCCCGGAGATGCATAGTTTGTCCTCTTTGCATTTTTATTGTCAGGTTTTTTTTTTTGTTAAAATAAATCTTTTGGTTGTTGTTAGTCTATTCAATCTCTCGTCACTTTATAACGCCCCCCTAGTGTCCAAAGGATTACTGGTTTTCAGAATTTAAATGGAATAGAACTAGGAGTTCTATTCTATGAAATAATTTTATATGATCATAGAATGGATCAGATGCATGCTGCAGGGCGTAGTGGACTTCACAGATTTTACTTCCACACTAGCTGCTAGACAAAAAGGCAATAAAGCCAGAGGTATGGAGAGAATGAATTGAGTTGCTAAGTTTGTGCCAAATTCAGAGATGCTGAAACTCACTGAAAAACTGAGAGTTTAAATACACTATTTCCCCAATCCCCAAGTATATTGTGATTACAATTTTCCACCCATCTGAATTATGCAATGTGACACTGACTGCATCCTCTTCCCACTTCCTGATTCGAGTACTTACTAAATGCAGTAAACAGGATTCTATAATTAGAACTCTATATGTGGAAAAGGGCTTAAATTTTTAGAAAATAGGATTAAGAAGTTGAATTCAGCTCTCTAGTTTATGTTGCAAAAGATCTTTCAAGTGTTACTTTTGAGCATACAGACAGAAATGTGAACAAAAACCACATTGCAAAACCTACTAGATTGGACATTACAGTTTTAGCTATAGCAAAGAGTTTAAAGAAGTGAATCAAGCAAGAGTTAAAAAATGGCCACAAGAGAAAGCCATACTTTTTACAGATGTCTCTAAAACATTTTACTGGGCTGGATTTACAAATCTACACTTTCCCAGCTGATATTCTTACATCAAGATTGATTTATCCAATGGGAAATAGTGAGATGGCATTGAGGCTCTTACAGTGGACATAACCTAGGGAACTGTTTCCTACAGAGGCTTTACAAATATAAACACAGGCACAGCTCCAGAAAGCTTGCAGAGTAATCTATAATACAGGATACAAACACAGATAGTGAGTGCCTGGCAGGGAAAGATGCAAAGAGTGGTTCAGGTTCCTGAAGCATAAACAATTTACCCAGAACTACCTTTCCTTCATTCTGAGAGACAAGAAAAGGAAAGACAGGATAGAAAAAGAATCATTCTATTATTCTAACTCAAAGTATGGTATGTTTCTCACAAGGAATTACATCAGAATCCAATACTTTAATATCTTATTAATAAATTGATTTTTTTTTTCTCTTAATGCTTTGTCCATTGCCATAGATCGATCTTACTGTTATCATGCATTAATTCAGACAACAGAGAGAAGGAAACTTTGACAGAACTGCCTTCCCCGTGCAAGAGGTATTCCTTCTGTATGCTTACTGATGTGCTTTTCTGTTCCTATATTTATTGCTTGGAGAGGAGTAGAATTTGATTCAATTCTTGAGGGTTTGTTCCAGGTATATAATTTTGCCAAGGTAGGGCCACTAGAGTAACTATTTGCTCTATAGTACCTGTACACAGTGATGTGCAATTGAGTAGTATGACATAGTATCGGTAGTGCCAACATGACATCTTAGTGCTTATCATGACATCTTCAGTACTGAACCTGGTGGAAGTGTTTGCAGTTGGTTCTTTGTTTCACTGAACAGGAACTTTTAATTAAATATGCCCAGTCTTTTATAGCTAATGATCTGTATGAGATACCTTGGGATTTCACACAGACATCATAGTTTTAAATACAGTTGAAAAACTAGCTGGAAGTGAATATTTTAAATTTTACTTACTGCCTTGTTTTCTACTGATCAAACTGTGGTAAAAGAAAATACTTTGAAAAAACTGTTTCTAGACACATAAGCACAGAAGAAATGTGAGAGGCAAGAAAAAGACTTATTTATTTGGTCTCATATTTTGAACATACAGTCAGATTCCATAGAAATTATTTCAAAAAATTACATGTGAATATTAAAGAAATCAATAATCAACTTATATGCAGGTCTACTTACAACTATTTCTAGTTTCAGAAATACATCTTCAAAGCTAAGGTCTTCCACTAAATCTTTATTGACACATTTTTTTTACCTTCCCACAGGACTATGCTTAACACTGAGGTAGACCTGAGGATTCAAGCACTACAGAGAAACAAGTAAATATGGAGAATTCACAGAGCTAATGCTTAATGTTTATCAGCGAGGCATAGATTTTAAAGTGATTGTGGACATGTAAGAGCAGTGAAGGAAATGAGCCCAAGATCCATCTCGTGTCCAGTCATGAAATTTGCATGCTCTGAGGCTGAATAACAGTCATTGGCTCATTAGTGTTCATATAACCAGGTTCCGGTTCACAAGAAGAAAATAGCTGTGGCTTATTCAAACTCAATATATTGTCAGGTTGGAATAGGGGAATTATGTGAATAAAAAACGTAGTAATCCCTGACCCTAAAGGCATATTGTTTCTTTTATATGGGTAGGTAATTCAAAAAGAAATTAGGCTTAAGGGCAGAACCTTTTCACAGCATATGTTGGATTAGATGATGTCTGGGAAATCTTTATTAGAGTGGCTCAATGAAATCCAGTTTCTTGATTTTCACAGTGTAGCTCTGAGTTCAGATCTCTTCCTGCTTCAAAGGTTTTCTGGCTGATTTGATGTTATTGAATATTAGAAGAATTTCTGACACAATGTTTGCCAAAGGCAATAAATTTCTATAAAATACCGTTGTTCAAAAAACATGCAGTACCTTATTTTTTCCTGTCTCACAGTAAGTTAATATGTCCCAAGAAATGTAATTTTGCCATATTGTAGGCAACAATAAAATCCCAGAATCTAATGTTCTATATAATAACTGATCTCAGGGAATGGTTTCTTAGCTCCTTGCTAAAAACTTGTGCTTCATTTTCCCTAAAAAATCTCTGCTTTCAAACAACGACAACACCTCCCCCACTTTCACCCTCACAAATAAAGAAGTAAATCCCCCAGAAAAATCAAGCTTCAGTTTCTTTTGATTCTGATTTCTTTTTCAGCTTGATCCTGCTCAGTGATGGCCTGAAATGTAACTGGTATTTTTAACTCAAAAGTGTTTCCAAAATTTTTCTGGAACTAGGTTTTCAAAATAGTATCTTCACATATATTAGCTCCTCTTTCTACAGCTGGAAATTTTTAGTTGTTATCAATTGACCACACAAGTTATGAGAGTTTTTGTGATTTTTAATAGGCATCATCATCTTGTCTAAATTCAATTAACAGTTTTTGAATTTATATAATCTCATTGAATATAGTAATTTGAATGTACATCATGTATTGAACTTCCTCGCTCTCTCATTCTGTGGAAACAACTTGGAGTAGCATCTGTCTCTTTTCACAGGTTGGTCATAATGATGCCTTGTGGATGGAAATTGTCATATCCAGGTCATTCTGTTATCTCAAACCAGCAGGCATTTATAGCAGCAACTCAAATGCAATTCAATACCAAGTGTCCTTCATTTTCCTACAGGATATTTCCATTTTCATCTGTATTGTCAGTGCTACTAGCATAAGTTTTTCAGCAAATATCACTGAGATCAAAATAACATGGTGCATGTCTTATACAAAAAAATATAGTCGAAAATACTGAATTCCCATCTTTCAGGAGTTCTGGTAGAGAACTCTCTTCAGAAAGATGTTTCCCTTTTCAGTGTTGTCTACCATCTCACCAAATAATTAACTTTTCATTATCAGCCATTGCAAATCCATACTTTTGCTGGTTACTTCATAACTTATATTTCTTCCACATATCATCATCTTCCTTTTTCTTTGGGAGATCTGTCATCCAAAATATGGATTCTCCTTCAGAAAACAAATAAGACAAACATTTTCCCTTGGAAAATAGGACATGGTTTTCCAACTGGGTCCTGTTATTAAGCCACTATATGTTGTTGGAACTCTGAAAATGCACATAACCACTTCAAAAATCTTAAGTGAGAGAAATCTTATGTTCATTTCGACACAAAAGGGAACTACTGCTTTTTGATTTTTTAACATGTATTTATTTTGATTAGTTACTTATGCCAAAGATTTGGAGCTAGTAAACTGGTCTCTGTTCACAGAAAAACTAAGATCTTGAGTAAATATGGTGACATACGTAAATGCTGACAGATTTAAAAAAATTACTTGTGAAATGTGGCATAACACTGTAATCAACAGAAAACTGGAGAGGTGGTTATGAAGCCTCCTTGAAAGAAGACAAATGTTCAGAAATTATGATTGGAAGACTCATCTCTTCATAGATGAGCTTCCTTCTCAATACCTGCATAATTCCAAAGAAACAACATTTATATTATATATACTTGGAAGCACATAATCCAGTTTAAAGGTTTGAGTTTAAACAATGCATAATGTAGTCAGATCAAACATGAAAGAAATAATTTTCAGATACAATTGAGTGGGAGATATAGATGTCTACAAGAGAGATGGAAAAAACTTCAGTTTGTCATTCTTAGATGAAGGAATGTGTTCAAACATTTTATCCTAATTATATTTTTATGCTTGCTACAGTAGGTGACTTTAAAGGCACTATCTATAATTTGTCAGTCTAGCATAACTTTCTTTTACTGAGAAAAGTCTAAAAAGCATGAAGACAGCTGTGATATTCTTTAATGCTTGTTGAATAAAGTGCCAGAAGGAAGATTTAACATTTCTCCATGTGTCTGTTTTGAAATGCAAATTCATCTTGATAAACATTGATTTCCAGAGGAATTAAGAAACTTGATTAAAAAGTATACAGATTGGCTACTGAAAGCGAGATACGAAAATAAGAATGTAATAGGATAAAAATACACGATTTGAAGTTTTAAACTGAAAATTTGTGGCAGGTTGTCTCTGACTAGGTGATAAAAAAGTTCTGGCTTACAGGCAAAAGACAGTTCTATTTGTTTCATTCTACCCATCTCTTCTCTGACAATTGGATTCTCTCAGTTGTATATCTGTTTTTTTTTTTTGTCTTCTAAGACTGTTGTGAAGCTATAAAATGTCTGTTGTAGTTACGGCACACAAAAGTGATTCCATATTGGTCATGAAGTTATAAATGTGAATCAAGCTTTTGAATATACTTGACCCCAAATATTGATCACTTGGCCCTTTCTTTTTTTCTGAAAGAGATGATGAGGTGGCCTCTATTACAACTACTGTGAAATCAAAGGATGTGTATCGAAGGAAACTTAGAGAATTTTATCTTTTTTTTAATATATGCAATTCTTCTGTAAGAAATCATCTAGTACAGTATTCTCTACGGAAGTCTTAAGATCTTCAGCTTCTCTGATTTTTAAAGGCAAGTAAACAGTTCTTAAGCTTCCTTCCTTAAAGTCTACTCCTCAATTTCCCTTTATTATGTTGATGGTACAAGTTGATAAGTCTTACAAACCTGTAAGTATGACTTTAGAGCTTACGCTTTCCTTGCAGAGTGTAATGCAAATAAATACCTCCACTGAGGAGCCTGGCTGTTAGAGCTTTTTTGAATGAAGAGTAGGTAACAGGGTCTGAGGGGTGTGCAGAGGGAGAAAGGGAAGGATGGCATTTTCTCTGATACAACAGTTAATGGCCTGTATAAATGAGGAAACTATAGTTGGGGCCAAGGTCAAGACACTGCTATACAGCCTGATTTCCTCTACTTGGAGAAATATTCTACAATATAGATGGGATTTCTTTGTCAGAGGAGTATCTTTCAAGTGGAAAGCTGTGTCATCAGTGTACTCACATCAGGTCATGCACATCTAATTGTTCATTTCCTTGAATAATGTGTAAGAATTAATGGAATACCTGCTTGTGAAGTCTAATTACCTCCATTGCATTCTGCTGCCTCGGTAGCATGGTTGTTCCTTAGATACTGACTCACTTGAAATTATTTGTTTGGAAATTCAATTTGACTTTGACCTAAAGCTCAGGAAAAAAAATTCAGCATTCATTAAGGTTACTAATGATGAAGTTTTGATTTTAAGGATTTCTTGATACCTGTCTCATTAGATGGAAGTGTCATTTCTCTAGTGTAGAAAACACTACACTTCATATAATCTTGTAGGTAATTTCAGCCTACAGGCCTACTGCTTCCCTGATTTACGCACCATCATCCCAGAGAGATGAGATTTATTACTCTGTGAGGCTGTTCTCAGGAAACGGACAAAAACTAATTTATCATGCTGCCTTTCAGTGATATCCTTTGGATGTATTGTTAAATTTCAACTTTCTGTCTGAACAATGTAAATCCTAGTATAATTTTCCATAATTCTAGCTATAGGGTATAACAAGTGCCTCTTTTAAAAATTATTTTTGTCTTTTTTTCTTTGCAAGTGATTAAAGGGTTTCCCTTTTTACTCTGAATGTGAATACTTCAACAAATAAAACAGTTATTGTTGTCTTTTATAATACTTCATGCAATAGTTTTTAACTTCCATTAGGCACATCAACTCAAAAATACAAAAGTTTCATAAGTTTTATATAGTACTTTATATAAAAACTATCCATTAATTTCAGAATGTAATTACAGAAATTCACACTGCAAGTCTCAGGCCTAATTGAACTGATTTTGCATCTACAGTTGTTTAGATTTAAGCATTTGGACTGTCAATTAAATTATTCTGATTACACTGCTTAAAGTATTTTTCCCAGCTATTTTGAGTGTTATAGTAATAAAACCTATCTGTTGGATAGCAAGCCTTATTGTGCAGTCCAGGCTAATAGAGACTCAGCAGCAGAATCTGATACAAAACTTAAATCTGCTTCAGGACTCCAAGGAGGAATTTTGTTGCAGACTGAATTCACATGCCTTTTAAAGCTCTGATTTCAAATGGAAGTGAAAGCAATAATTTCAGAAGACTATATTTCAGCAGACTCTATGTTGCTGCCTGCTGTGGTTTGTGGGATTTGTCTGTTGTCATTAAGTACATTCATTGTGAATACAGCAGTGATTTCTCATGTGTATCTGCAACAAAATCATATTTAAGAGTACCTAGCCATCATCATGACTCCTTCACCAGTAATTTTTCAAACTAAAACAAAGGAAAACATAACACAGTTATGGAATGGTTTAGAAATCAGTTGATGAATACTGTTGAGGTTGCGTAGGGAAAGGTTTTATTCTCAGTTTGTTCTTTTCATAATTATTTTCCTTGAAAACTCTGCTAGTTTTATCTCCTTATACTTTATTTGTGCTGAGCTTTGTATTTTCATTTAAGCTTTTTCTCCCTCATGATTATAGGTATAGATACATGATTAGCATTCTGAAGCATCAAAATATTGTTCCTCTAAAACAGTCCATTTAAAAATATTCCCATGTTGTGGGTTAAAAGATAAAGCCGTTTTTCCCTTCCCAACCCCCCCCTTCTCCCGGCACGAGGAAGGGTGTGTGTGTGTGCGTGTGTGTGTGTGTGGGGCCCGGCTGGCCGGCAGCAGGTCTCGCCGGGGTGGCAGACCCTCGCCTCCCCTCCACCCCCCCCCGGTGCCCGCCCGCAGGTGTGAGCGGTGGTGGCGGGCGCGGCGGCGGGTCTCCTGGCGGCGCGGGCAGAATGGCTGCCAGCGCAGGCGGCGTGGCTGCCGATGCAGGCAGCGCAGCTGCCGGCATGGGCTGTGCGGCGGCCGCCAGCGTGCGGGTGGTCCTGGCTGGGTGTGGTGGCCCGTGCGCCTGTAGTCCCAGCTGCCGGGGAGCCTGAGCCCGGCAGATTGCTTGAGCCCAGGAGTTCCGGGCTGCAGGGCGCTGCGCTGGGCGGGTGCCGAGGGCGCCGCCATAATTGGATCCGCACTTCTGGCTCGGGGACCGGTGCACTTCCAGCTTGGCCCCCGTGTTCCCATGAGTGGCCAGAGCGCGGGGGTGGGGCCTGGGCGCTAATCATCCAATCGGAGGAGGCAGGTCCTCTGGGGGACATCTGCGCATGCGCAAAGAGGGTCCCCTATAAAAAGGCGAGAAGGGACGCCATCTTTCTCTTTCTGCATGGGACACAGCCGTAGCAACATCGCTCCTCATCCCCGCGCCGAGTCTAACCTCCGCATGTGGACGTATTAGCAACCCAGCGGCGGCAGCATGGTGTAGTATTCCTGGGGGTGGACTGTTTCGGGGTCGAATTTCTATGCACCTCCACGCTGAGCCCTGCCCCCCGCATGCGGGCTGATTCAGCAGCTACAGCCCAGATTAAAGACCACATCTTTCCATCAGCACTGGTATTCCTTCCCAGGAAAAGGGGGGGGTGGCCGTTCATGTTTTTGCTAATTGTCTGAGTGCCTTTTCAGGAGCCGAGCAGAGGCTCGGTGCTACCCTAGGGTCCTCAGGTCGGCCGTGGAACCTGAGAGAGCTGAGGTCACGGTCTTTCTCTAATTATCCCAGCGTCTCTTCAGGAGCCCCCAACAGAAAAACCAGCCCTATCCTAGAGCTTTTCCATCCCAACGCGGGGTCTGGGAGAGCTTAATTTGTCTGTTTTTGTGCTTTATTGTTGTTTTTTTGTGTGTGTGAAATAAACCTTGTTACTTGTGTATTTCCTTTTTTTGGGGGGGTATGTGTGGCTTCTCTCGGATGTCTCCTGTCACTACCACGCTTCCTAGTGGTAAAACCACGACATCCCATCCAACAGTTTTGAAGAGACTTTCTGAACACAGAAACTGTTTTTTGGGGTTTTTTTTAAATTTATTCGTATATGTATTTCAGGTTACTGTTTCTTTTAGAAAAATAACTGTTATTGTGCTTTACAGTTCCAAGTTTAGCCAGTAACATTTACAGCTGAGGCAGGGCTCTTGGCAGTGAGACAGTTATGCAGGTAATTTTCTTCTTGTTTTTAGTTCATTTTCCTGGAACTATGTGGTATTGCAGCCCTTCTGCAGGTGTCCACTTTCTTCTCTTCCCTGCATGGTAGGTCCACATTCAACTATGAAATAAAACTCTTGCAGACTTTCTCTCAAAATGAGCCATTCTGAGTTAATTCCCATGATTTAAATGCAGTTCCTGAACTTTTCAGTATTAAGAGTGAATGTCATGATGGAAGATTTGGTTCAGTAATTACAGCATATTGAAGTCAGTGGGATTTCTGGTAGAGCAGATCTACTGAGCATTATACAAATGAACCCAAATCCTTATATAATTATTAAATGACCGTGTGCACCAGGAAGGAAGAAAAACCACTGGTGGCTATAAATGCTTATAATTAACACTGATGGAAAGAAATGGAGAAAAGGGCAAACTAGGCTGAATGCTAGAAAAATATGCTTAATAGTAAGATCTATTAAAACTGTGTAAAAGTTCACTGACTAAGAGAAAAAACTTTCAGTTATTACACTGAACTGGAAAAAGCATTGAATTATGTTTTCTGATATAGTTAGCTGAATATGTGATTAGTTTTTTTTTTCTTGTAAAATCTTGTTAAAAAGGCTGTAGGTCTGGGCAAAAAACTTCCTATCCGTCCGAATATTTTGTATTCTGAGTTGCAGGTATAGGAAAATACACATAACTTGGAAATTACAATTCTGGTTGTGTGATATGTACAAATAGTTCAATGCTCTTTAGAAAGTGAAAACAAATGGGAGTTCAGAAGTTTCAGAAGAAATCTAAACAAAAACCTGTCAAGCAGAGAAAGATGCAAGCTCATATACATCAAGCAAAATATTAAAGTGGGAAGTCGAAGAATAGGAAAAGATTAGACAGGGTTGTATTTAATGTCCTAATGGTTTTCAGAATGGTTGAGGGTGGAAGGAACCCCTGGAAAGCATCTGATCTAATCCCTGATCTAAGCAAAAACACCTAGAGTCAGTTTTCCAAATGTGTCCATTCAGCTTTTGATTCTCTCCAGGGATGGAGGCTCCACAACCTCCCTGATCAACCTGTGTCAGTGTTTGGTCAACCTCACTGTCAAAAAGAGTTTTCTGATGTTCAGGGGGAACCTCCTGAGTTTTGGTTTGTGCCTGTTTGAGACTAGCAAAGCAAGTTACCTGGTTACTAGCCAATGTTAAGTTTTTGGCTTTTGAATGCTGATTACTTACGGTCAAAACCTGAACAGATTCTTGCCCTCTGCCCCCATCATTTCCTTATTTAATCCCAATTCCAGTTTCCCTGAGAGAATTCCTTAGGAAGAGAAAGTTAACGCTGTAGCTGTGTTTTCAAACTCCGATAATCTAATTTGTGAGAAGATGAGAAAATGTAGATGGGGCATGGATTTCACATCTCATCTCTGTGAGGTGATGGAGTAAAAATCGAAAAGAATGGCTGAAAAAGCTGAATTTATAGGCCTGGAGTCTGAGTTGTTCAACCATGTAACTAAATCACTTAAGAAGTTGCAAAATACAATTTATCCTACCTTAAAAAGTAAAATGGTGATATCTGTACCTTCTGCTTCTATGATTTATGCTTAAATTAAAAGCATTCAACATTTCTTTGATGGTGATCAAAAGAACAAGAGGTTGGGATAAAGAATCTGCTACTATCCTGAGCAAAAGCATCTTAGAATAGTTTCACATGAACAGTATTATTACTATAAACCTCATAACAGTTTGTCTTACATTTTTATGAGCACTTCTGGGGAAGATTCGCAAGTACTGATCAGTTCAATCCAGTAACTACATAGACATGTTTGTGTTCATGTACAGTAGGAGAGGCCTTATGTACATTGTCTTTACCATAATTATCATAAGAAAAATTAGCTACCAGAGAAATACCTTGATTCAGTAAGCAATAATTTCATAGTAAGAGTTTTATATATAAATATAAATACTTACTTATGCAAAAACTGTTCCACATACAAGTTCTGATTTATTATTCATAACAAATAAAAGAACTTGCTAATTATTCAAATACAGAATAATACAGATTTTTTTCTTCAATATCAGTGACAGGTAATTTTTAGCTTAAGGTGATATAAAATATTGAAACATGACTTTGATCTCCTGTACCTAACATAGCTGCAAAGATTTAATGTTACTGAACAGCTTGCCTAGATGCCTTTCCAGTGATTTTCACAGCCTTAACGATTTCACAGTGATTGACTCTACCATATGCTTTTTTCAAAGGCCAGTTTTCCCAGGCTATTAGTTTATATGCAGACTAAACTGACAAGTGTGAATAAACTTTCAGAATCAAGTAAATATTAATTGCTTGTTACTTCTTTTGGTTCTCTTATTGCAATTGGAAAATTACAAAATTAAGAAGATAATAAATGAAATTCCCATTTGGGATGACAGCTGGAGTAGCAAAAAATTCTCCTGTTGTCATGGGTTAGTGCTACTAGTTATTTTTTTCTTGGTACCACAAATATTTATAGTGGCAGATTCTCTAAGCAAAGGTTGAGAAATGTTTTCCTCTCTAACTTCTTATGAATAAATTGTGTTTTGTACCATAAAGAAGGCAGATTTCTAAATATACTTTAGCGGTTTTGGGCCCTGGAAATGGACAGAAACAGGAAGGTATAAATAAATACAATAACATTTAACTAGTAAGAAATGTGGTTAGAGAAACTCTCTTTCTGGCGTAGCTGATTGTCCAATAAGAGGATAATAAAAATGTTGCTGCTCTCACCATAGGCCATGAAATAAAACAGAATAGATACTGGTTTGTAGGAAAATGTGAGCTGTCTATCATGGTAGGCTTCAAACCAAAGGTAGGAAGTCATTAATCCCAAAATGTATTCAATTACTATTGTTCACAGATCAATTAAAAATCACACACACATACATATATATATATGTATGTATGTAACATCGAGTTAAAATTTATAAATACATTGGAGGATAATCTCCTGCTTTTGTCCTGAGATCTCAAGATCTCAATCTCTCCCTGCCAGGAGGAAAAGAACATTTTGCTCTCAGAAAGCTGATGAACTGCTTATATCTGGTTACAGATGGCTTCACTTAACCAATAACATTTTCTAAATTTATGGTTATGTGAGGAAGTTTCCCTGAGGAAAAAGCTAAACTCAAAGTCCCGACTGAGTTCTGTTCTCAGAAATCTTGACGTAGATGCTATGAAAATGGACAAATCTGGAAAAAAAATGCAAGGATACATGTAGATTTAGAATTTACCTGTGTCCTCAGATTGCGGTAGCCTTCTCGGAACTAAGGTTTTGAGCAAGACACACAGTTGAGCTTGTAGTTAGATGACAAGAAGGGAGAGATCTTACACTGATACTGATGAAAATTTGTGGCTTTTTTAATTTCTGTGAAACTATTCATTAAAACTTTCTAACTTTATTCTCTATTTCTGGACAGTGATAATAAATTACTAATACTTGCTTATCCTGTGCTCTTGGTAAAAACTAAAGCATATGGATTAGTTTACTCAACACAACTTCTAAGGTTGTCCTTAGAAAAGGGACATGCTCTTGCTTAGAGGAGCTAAAATATCTTGTATTTGCCATACAACTCCTTTGTGGTGGGAATACCTTCATGTGATGAGATCAACAGTGACAAAAACCTGGGAGAATTCAAGGATTTACAGCACATTTGTAGTAGGCTTCCTGCACTTTTAGAACTGGAGAGACCTAGGAGAGGTACTGAAAGCTAAATTCAGTCCTGGTTTGACAGTAGTAGATCCTGACATTAATTGTTATGTTTCAGGTAAAGGTTTGTATGCTAAATTGGTAACGGATGCTCAGAAATTAGGGGAAGAATAATTTTATTCCCCTTAAGTAAAGCTTAGCCATATTCCTAGCTACTGTGATGAAAAAAGCTAGCAGGTTCTCATAAAAGCACAGCAGGTATTCAGTAGGATGAAGTTTTGTCTGGAGGGGAGAGGTGAGAAGTTTGAAGACCAAAACGGATATCAGAGCTTAGAGGTGGACAAAAATTTAAATTAGGGGAGAAAATAAACACAGAACAAGAAAGAGGAAAAGAAGGTGACAATTTAATGGATAGCAAGGAAATAGAAGTATTAGCTATAATCAAACACTTGTGAGGGGGAGACAGAAAATTAAGAAAGGTTAAAATGAGGAAATAAGTGACTTATCAATCAAAGCAGCTTGGGTAAAGCATTAAATGTATTAGGATGCATCCTAGAAAGAAGAAACTGCACCACAATGAATATTAATGGCTCAATAAGAAAAGACACTGTGAATAAATACTGAGAGGATAAATAAATAGGAGGTGAGTTATATCTCATTAAAGAGTAGAGGTAGGAAACATTGTGAACATGCTCATATTGACCATCTGAGACAATATACAATTCCCATAATACTGGAAAACAAAATTCATCAGCACTGAAATTGAACATAGGAAAAGTAGCAGATAACCAAGACATTTTTGACTATGAATAAATACTTAGAGCATTTATTTTGTATGTATTTGCTCATCAAATGGCAGGTTTTTATTCTTTTGCATTTCTCTCATTTCTACTTCATCGTGACACGAGTGAGAGAAGGTTCTGTAAGAAAGGCAAGTAAAGATGACCAAAATAAAATTTTGCTCTGCATCATTGCTCATTAACCTGTACTATAAAAAAATAAATTACATTTTATAAATAGTGTATGTATTTCTTATAAAATTTTATGAATATTGGCATATAACTTGGCTATTAAATGGAATAAACATTTCCTACTGGTAAATCTTCTTCAGGTATTTAATGCTTATAGATATTGAAATAGCAAATAACATGAACCATAAAGAACCAGATTTAAAATCCAGGGTGAATAATAAAACTGGAATAAGATAGATGTCAGGCCATGTTTAGAGCTACCTATGTTAAGGATGTAATAAATTTACTCATAAGTTGTAAACTTTGTTTTGTCTTAACAAAATATGTTGTTAAGTGTAAGGAATTTACCACATCTTAAGAACTTTTACATGTCTTCCTTTTTTATGTTTATAGGAATTTTTTAATGTGAATACAAAAGGGGAAAATTTTAAGAGACCAGTTCTAGAAAAACTAACAGACTGAAATAGAGTCCTTTCTTAAATGATGCTAATAAATAAAACATGTCAGTAATTCTTTCTTTGTTGGACCACAGGAGCTCTCTTGGTGTAACCAGAAGGTGGAGAAGGAAAGTCTCTAGCTCTGAAGAAACGTTTATTGTTTGAAGGAATCAACTAACAGAGAAGGAAGATTTCCCAAAGCCCTTCCTTAGAGACAATAAGGAAGAAAACATAGGGGATGGGGGAAATTGAATTGCTGACCTTCAATATTTCTGTGTTACTTATGGCATGTATTAGGGAAACTTGAAGAGTCCTAAATCCTTTGGAAAGTTTTTTCCTTCCCATTACGTGTTCACATGTACACAGAGACAGAAGGCATGACACGTGGAAATACAGTAGCAAGGAGTAAAGGAAGAAGTAGAATGAAAACAGAGATAAAGAGGATAAATATATGTCAGAAAATGCAGAGGCTAGTGGGCATAGTAAGGAAATAGTTGACTGCTGTATTTTATTGGTTTTATAACGTTAACTCTGTTTTAGAAGAATTTGTTTTGAGAGTGTAACAGACTGAAATATTGCCTTCTTTCCTCCGTTGTCATCTTCAAAATAAGGATTAGCAAATTCTCTTTGTTCCCTCTCTTTTTCCTTCCTCTTCCCCTCCTCACTCTCCTCCTCTCCCCACTCTCTCCCAAGAGGTAACACTTACAAGAGCACAAGCTAATGCTTCCTGTATCCTTTCAGTGGGATACACAGGAGAAAATCTTCCATTCGTGCTGGTACCTAACCAGAGTGAAAAGTGAGTAAAACATATGGAGCCTAGTGTAGCCCACATTTGATTTATCATCTGTTTGGTGTTGCAAATTAATCTTTAATCAATCAATCTTGAAAAAATAGATGTGTCTGAACTAAAATTCATATAATGCATTGATTGAAGACTAAATAACAGGAAATACTAAATAACAGCCAAACATAAATAGTTAGATGAAAGGTACCTATTTCCATGCAATCACTATGAAGACAAGACAGGCGTGACTGATTCACAGAAGAATTCTGATTCACTTTGATATTGACCCTAAAAAGTTGTTTGATGAAGGGGAGGTATATTTTTGAAGAAGCCTGCTGATGATTTCTGATGAACATTCATTCTTTCAATTCTGAGTCCAGCATTTTACTTTTATTTATAGAGATGTCCATCACAATATCTTAAAATTCTGTCAATTCTATGCAAATCACTTTCCCAATTTTCTTACTAGTGGGAGTTTGTTTCAGTTACAGATATTATATGCTCTACCTAGTAGCTATTCATTCTTGGATATATTGTGTTTGGATTGAACTTGTTTCTGATTTTAATTTTCAATTGTGTTATTTTCATACAGGATTTTTTTTTCAGCTATCGCACTGTTTTTTGCTCTTCTAGTCTCAGTTTTGAGTCTATCAAAATTAAACATTTTAAAATCTTAAGGCAAACATACTGAATCTCAAAGTAAAATGAAAGCCTTGCTAATTTGTAGTTATTATAAACTATTATTAAGCTTCACCAACACTTTGGTCATGGTTTAAACTCAGCCAGCAACTAAGAACCATGCAGCCACTTGCTCGCTCCCCTCCCCAGCGGAATGGGGAGGAGAATTGGAAGGAAAAAAGGTAAAACTCACCGGTTGAGACAAGAAAATTTCAGTAATTGAAAAAAAAATAAACGAGAGAGAGAAATAAAACCCAAGAGAAACAATACAATTGCTCACCATCTGCTGACTGATGCCCATCCTGTCCATAAGTAGCAAATGGCCCCTTTTAGTCAACTACTACATTTATATACTTGGCAAGATGTTCTATGGTATTGCATTTCCTTTTACTAAGCTCTGCTTAAGACAAAGTTATCCTTACTCTAGACTAAAAACGTACTTCAGTCAAAATGTAATATTTTCTTAAATAATAGTTTAGAGAATGTAAGAATATGTGTATCTGAAAATTGCTAGAAGCTGATTTGAATAGCTCAACCCAACAGTTGATAATAGGGGATGTATTTTCTCATGCGAAAGGAAGACCTGTCATTTTACCTGTCTGTCTTAAAGGTAAAGGGATATTAATGCTGAAGGAAGGAATGGAGTCTTCCTGTTACTGTATCAGGTCTGAAACTGAAAGATTCAGAAGTGTAAGTCCTTTCCTGCTGTTTTCTAGACAGGGCTGTCAGAAGGACGAGACTTAGGTAGAGAAAAGGATTTGATGACATGCAGACCCCTGCAGACAAACAGTGAACGATGATGATCATGCTGAGGTCAAAGGAAGTGAAGGATCAGGATGAGATTTGTTCAAACACCTGCGTACAGACTGATAACTCAGTTACAGTTGAGTTACAATGAGTGCTTTGTGTTATGCACTATTTTATTATACAGTGAGCTGTAAGTGAGTTAAGATAAAGAGCTAACTGATGTAATTTCCTGAAACCTCACTCTTTGTGGAAGGAAAAAAATAAATATTAATCTTATTAAGTATTTATTTTTATTCAGAGTAGAAGAGTATATACTTTAAATTGAATATATATATTTTTTCTACCTTGCCACTGTTACAGGGTGAAAAGAATGGAAACTACAGAGCAGCAGTCAAATAGAAGTACAGAAATAGGACAAGGAGGGAACGGTTTAAATGAAAAGATGAGAGACTGAGACTAGATATTNTGAACAAGTGCATGTAGTAACAGGACGAGGAGGAATGGATGCAAATTAAAAGAGAGTAGATTTAGATTAGATATTAGGAAGAAATTCTTTACTGTGAGGGTGGTAAGACACTGGGACAGGTTTACCCGGAGAAGTTGTGGATGCCTCAGCCCTTGAAGTGTTCAAGGCCAGGCTGGATGGGACTTTGAACAACGTGATCTAGTGGGTGGCATACCTACCCATGGCAGAGGAGTTGGAGCTGGTTCATCTTTAAGGTCCATTTAAACACAAGCCATTCTATGATTTCATGAAATGTTTTGTTTCAGGTTGAAAACAAAGTTAAACAAAATTAAATGGGATGGGAGGAGAGAGAAGGGGAAAGTATTGATTTGGGATAAATTTTGTGTTGGTTTGTGTTAGGTATATTTGAGAGCATCTGCTCTCTTTTCCACTTGATTATCTGAAATGAAATTCTGAGAAGACTTTTCCATTTGGAAAACAATTTCAATAACCACTTTCAATTAGCCTTTTCAGAAAAGCATAATTCTGATTTAATGAAAAAAGTGATGTTCCAACTCCTGGTTTTCTTCCACAAGGAAAAAAAGTGAGATCAAGAATAAACATTATTCAAAGCCAGATGAAAGGCTGTTATTTAGATACAAGCCTAGATCCCTAGTCTCACTTGCTCTCAAGTAATAAATTCTGAACCAGAGAAAACATCTGCTTTCACCATTATTATTTCAATGATGGAATTCCACAATAAGTTGTTTTAGAAATTTGATTTTTAATTACTCATATATCTATTTATGAAATAAGTGCCATTGTAACATGGCATATATTTTATTTTGAAATCCTAATTATGCCAGATATTAATGGAAATTCAATTTGCTGTTTTATGGGTCTCTTTCTTCCACATGCACATAATATATTTCAGAGCACAGCAGGACTACATAAAATAAAATAAAATGGCTGGATACTGGTTAATAATGAAGGGTATCATTAGTAAAAGTGAAATTAGGTGTTTTATGCATTATGTGCTGTTGGTTTTTATGAAAATACCAGAACAAAACAGCAGGATTTCTTGAGAAGGGAAAAATCGTGTAAACAAAACATCAAAAACCTCACCAGGAAGCATTAAACTTCTGAAAACTAGAAAGGAATTAACCATAATTTCTAGCCTACTGAGGAGGTTACAACCACAGTCTCTAAAATACTGTCTGCACTTTCAATTCACGTCAATGACTTTGCTTAGTCTTTTTAGCCTATTGCTGGTAAATTCAGGCAGATTTCAGAGTAACTTATTAAACAACACAGAAATTTTCTTAAAATGTTGGTCAACTGGATAAGACTATAGATCATATTTAAACACAATGTCCATATTTTTGTCATTTTCTTTATTCTGCTTGAGAAATTCTTGGAAATTTTTAAAAACAGCTTTTCTCTTTAAATGATAGAGAGCAAAAAAAATCTATCAAGAGTAGATGCAAAAGTCTTTTGCTAGAAGCTTTCTCCTTTGTCCAAATGAAATTTTTAAATTTTCTTTTTGTGTGTCTGAAATTTTGCATTGGTTACACATATATTAAATTCATTCATGAATTATAGTAAGCTAATAGCTGTGATATATGGAATGTGCATAAAATAAACAGAGGTTAGCCAAGCTTACTGTTAATCCCCAGAACTATCCACAGGGACTTTGAAGCATCCCAGTTGGGTTTTTCAGTGTAAAGACATAGATTTAGTGGGCTATACTTGTGCAGTGCTAAAATGGCTTGTTAATGCATGGCAAGGTCTTGCAGCCTGTTCTAATCTGGATTCTGAAAGCTACAGAGACCATAAACCTTGTTTGATTTACAAAATCGCTTCTGTTTAGAAAAGTCACCAGAAGGAAAATTACACTACTCGAGGACTTTTCCAAACAGAAGTGATCCTCAAGCTTCTATTGAAATTTCTCAATTAATGTGAAATATCCAATACAGAATTGATACATAATAATCATTAAAATGGGAAAGCTTTAATACTCAGACTGTATACAATTAGGTACTTAAGTCAAATGAACATTAAGAAAATGAAAATACTGCATTACTGTAGTAAACTGTCAGTGTTATTTGCTTGCTTAGCTATTTTCCTCTTTACAGATGAAAGTTCAAGTAAACAAAAAATGCAGATATTATTTATTTTTTTTTCCCCAGCTTTATTTGCTCTTCACCTCCAAAATACACTGCAGATCAGTATGAAAATGCATATTGATTTGATTTGTCTTCTCTGTTTAAGACTTGAGAAATCTGCTGAAGCCTGTCAGGAGAGTTCTCTCTGCCCTGGAAGATAAGCATCCAGGCTCATTCTTTCTAGCCTGTCTGATTTTCTCTGGAAAGACAGACTGTTGGCAGCCAAGACACAATTAGCAGTTCTGCTGTATGTTTGCACTAATACATACTTAGTGTACATCTAGCGCAGATATTAATGCAAACTGATACACTTTAGTGTAATTGCAACGTATGACTCCTAGGATGTACATAATGGATTTGGTATACTAGTGTTTTTACTATCCAAAGAAAATCCTTTACAATAAGGCCATGTAGCAAATATTTTTTATCAGTACTGTATAACTGGAAATGAAGTTTAAATATATTCATGGATAGTTTGTTCCAAAACTTTTGATTTTGATAGAGTATTTTGCATTAGATATTATACTGTAAGTAAACAATATTGTGGGTTTAGCCCTACTTTTTAAGTCAGTGTCCTATCTATAGGAAATCTAAGTGAAAGGTTGAGTTCAGCTTCCAGCTGATTTGAATAGACAAATGAGAAACATAAGAGAGCACAGAAAAAGTTATAAAGGTTGGAGGAAACTCAGCTATGAAGTGAAGTTGAAACAAAATAAGATAATTAGGAGATGAGCGTAAAATTCTGAATGACCTTGAAGCAAGTTTTTTTGACCAGCTTGGAAAGCAAGGACTTTGCTGAGGCATTTAGAGACACACAACGATACATTTTAAAAGAATGTGAAAGTGACCAAAAGTTGGCTGAATGGAATAACAAAAAATGAGTTGGACCAGAAAAAGACAAGGACTCTGAAGAGCGTCAGTGATGTAGGTGAAAAACAGGACTCTGTAACACAAATATCTTGACTTGCACCAGTGTAAGCTTGGAGTAGGAGGTGCAACCAGAGTGCACTGCCTAACTTTATGAAAGGTAGGACAGACAGATATAACTGGCACTTAATCTTCGTGTGGGGCCTGATATTTTAAAGAAAGAAAGAAAGAAAAAAGAGCCTTTTATAGAAACAGCCAAATCACTGACAAAATGATGTTAGAAAGCTTTAGGTCCCAGCTGGCTCAACAGAATTGTTTAAATTCTTATTTTCCCAAGCGACTAAGCTGGCATGAACAATACAAAACTTCCAAAAGCAAAAGTAAAAATATTTCTTAAAAGAGGTGTTATGTAAAATATTTAAAGATTTTGAAGATAATTAGGTCTTTAATGTTATGGGACTGTGTTTTGAACTGTTTTGAGGGTGATCTATCAGTGACTAACAGAAAAAACTGGAGGTGGGATGCTGTGCCACATGGTTTCCAGTGATACCACAGCTAAAAAAGGGGGAAAACAAACCCAACAAATCTTATATCTGATGTTTTGTTTCAGGGAAAAAACTATTCAAACTAAATAACGCAATTTCTTCAATATTTGTTCCCCTTTGTTTTTCTTAGATCAAGTTGTTAGGGTCAAGGGGCATTTTTTTGTGTCTAGGTCACTTTTACTAGAAACTTTAGAGGTGATTCAAGCTACACAGGTTTGCAACAAGCTTAAAAGAGTGGCTATATGGATTTGCTATTATTTCCAATGCAATGCACCATACGGTTACAAACCTTTAAAAACGTGTTAGGCAGTGCTATGCACAGCTTAACAGGGTAGCTTAAAAAAACATTCAAAGCATCAGACTTCCCTGAAGATAAGCCAGAAGTTCTGACTTTTTCTTTGGCTTTAGTAGGCACTAAAGAAGAATTAGTTAAGAGACACTTACTACATCCTGATATAATGATTCTTATTTTTAAATTAAAAGGAATACTGTAATGTCTCAGGTCTATAAATATGTGTTTAAGTGGTGGCTTTGACTCCGTCATTTGCAGAGAACACATATAGTGTACATATACATACATATACATACATACATACAATGTACATACATTCTGTAAATGACTAACCAACTTGCCTGACGTGGGCATCTGAGTGAAGCAGGTGAGTAATAAATATCCCTAGTAGTTCTTGTAGGGTTCAGAATTAAAACTGTGATATGTGTTAAGAGGACTGTTGGGGCATTTTCAACATTCTAATATGAACATTAGGATAGTGTAACATTAGTTCAGTAACGTTAATTCAGACCATCGTGTGTGCCTACAGTAAGACAAGGACTGCTGTGCACATAAGCATGGATTCCTCAGATAACTTTGTTATCTTTGTCTCCATTTCCTACTATGGTAATTCTGACATTTTTTCAGCATCTTCTATTGTTTTTTTTTTTAATTTTGTTAAGCTTTCTGCTTCACTATTTTTGCCAATGTAGTCCAGAATGCAGGATGTTCACTTACTCTGTGTAAATTTACTATTTCTGCTGTGAAATGTACATTTGATTCTTTCAGTTTCATGCACTGGCTAATGATTGTCACCTTGGCTTTCGAGGGTCATGTAGCCAGTGTTCAAAAACTCTGCATATATTTATTAAAACTACCCCACATACAAAGTTTTCATTGTTTTGCTTGTCTGTCTATACTGCCTTTGAAAAGTTAACTCAATGTGCATACTCACATTTCTTCCTCTAGAGTGGTTTAGTTTACGAAGTCTTTATAAAGCAAGAAAGAGGCAAGATTCAGTCCTGAAACACAGCATGTTCTTCAGTGAATTGAATATGCCTAGCTCAAGTAATGAGCTCACATAAAAGGTTGTGGCATTGGCTTGGAAAATGCTAATAGACCAGGATCATTAAACAAGGAAATAGACACACAAAGGAAATTGTCACAATACTCCTCTGTTGCATTTCCATGCCTACATAAAGGTAATTTTATTAAAATTTCAGTCATATTGAAACATAATTTCATTTTGAAATTACATATTCATTTGATTTCAATTAATGAAAATTCAAGTGCTGTTCCATTCAGTTTTCTTTTTTGTCTGTTGGGTAGATCTGAAAGCTGAGTTGCAATTCCTTGTTTCTTGATGTTGACTCTCTCCTCATGCTCACAAGTTATACCACCACACTTGTTCACACATTTAATAGTACACTACCAGATGGATTAAAGCAGATGGGCTTATCTCTTCTTCCCCACAATCCTACTCTCTAAATAAGGCTAAATTTCTTGTACCTAGTAAATTACCTCTACTTTTGCATGAGAAAAAAAATCAAAATATTTCATAAAGTAATTCTTTAGCTGTAATTAGAAATGCATGCCTGAAAATTTAAAAATACTGAGAAAAATGTTCATACAAAGTAAGTTTCAAAATCCTAAGTCAATACAATTCCTCCATTGAACCATACAAAACAATTCAAACGCAAACCTAGGTTTTTTCAAACACCTTTTATTTAAACTTCTAGCTAGCTTATAGTATTGCCTACTCATTTCAGAAATTCAAATAAATGCTTGCATTTTATTAATTGCTCTTCACAATATTGTTAAAATGGTTGGTTATACAAAACTGTGTGAAACGTAGCACTTTTGTTACCATCAAATTCAAGTTTGTGCCTATGAAAATCTTCCTTAGTTCTCATTTTGTTCTGCAGAGAGAAAATAAAATCAAATCATAACTTCCTCAGCAAAGATATTTGATGCACTAGTGAAAAGCTAACCATGTAGGTATACTTTCAGATATTTTAGCTGACTGCTTCAGAGGAAGCATCTTTTAAACAGAAATTTGACTGATAGTAAGCTCCAGCCAGCCCAGCCAACTGATGTGTTTGGTACACAGAAGATGTGGGTACACCTGCAGGGAGACCAGTAACTGACACAGCCTATCTCTGCCACACTCACTCTGTATGAAAATACAGCTCATCTTCTCAGGAAACAAGATAGCTGAGTCTGAAAGAACTATAAACTCAGGTAAGATCTGCCTAAGTAAACAACTATATAAGTAAAAAGGAGCTTTTAGTAAAGAGGCTGAAGGTAAACACAAATTGTTTGGGTTTTTTTTCTGGTTGGTTGGTGTTTTGTTTTTTTTTTAAGTGGCATGTTTGTAACAAGCAGCAAAGTATTGCAAAAGAAAGGGTTTGCAGCTACAGAAAAATTCACTATCCCACCCCATAGCAAATGATAAAAGAAAAAGCCTTCTCGGAAGAGTTATTTAATCCTAGAACCATATAATAGTTGGAAAGGACCTTTAGAGGAATTCTAGTCAAATATCTCTGCAATAAGTAAGGACATCTTCAGCTATGTCATAGCCCATCCAACCTGACCTTGAAGTCTACATCTGTTACCTCTAATGTGATATCTTTGGTAGAAGCACAGAGAACATGACTTTGACCTGGCAGGCATTTGTCATAGCCCTTCATTGAGGCAGCTGGACATGTGTGGACATCTACACCTGTATATTGTATATCATACCCCTTTGTGGGTGTCAGAAGGCACTGAGAGGAAGCAAAAAGTGTATATTTACCATGGCATGTACTGTTCCTCTGCAGGGAGGTTTCAGATCATATGAAGCTATAACTGGAAAGTCTGTTCTGCTGAGAAGCATTAACAACTCATGATTTCAGCTTTCACTGAGCCTTGTTAGACACGACTATGTAAATCCTTGCCAAATTTCATAGCAGATCTCTTAGAAAGACATAGTACCATCCACATGTATGGTAATAAGATTTTAAAAGTAATAGCAATTAAGAGGAAAAAAAAAAGTTATGTTTTTTCAATTATAGATGGAAAGCAAATGAACAGTACAAAAGATTTTCTAATAAAAGCACACACTAAGACCTAAAATTGTGAATAGGCATAAGAAAAGAGAGAGAGGCAGTAAAGGCAAGAATTTCATTTAAAGGCAAAAAAAGAAATTGAAACCTCACAGCCACTTCAGTCTTAACCAACAGGGATCTTTACATGATAGGAGAGGAACTGGATAAGCTGCAGAAGATAAAGAGTCTACTTCAGAAATTAATGGGATGATAGAGATTCTGGTTAAGTAGAATTTTAATAGTACTGGAAATTTTTATACTATTTTATTGCATTGTGATTTCAAAAATACTCAGCTTTATCTTTCAAAAAGGTCTCTAGGGATAAAATGGATCCTGATTTCTCGCATATATCAAGTAATTCTATTCCTACCAATATTAAAATCCCTAAAACCCTCCTATGGGGAAAGCTCTTGTGGTCAGAAGCATTGCAAAAATTTCTCAAGGGTACTGTTGTGGGGTGAAGCTAAAACTGGTCTTTTTTCCCCCCCGGTGAGTGGGGGGTGGGGCTGCCTGTTTCCGGGTCCCGGCGGGGGGGCGGGGCTGCCCGGTCCCCCGGGCCATGATGGGCGG
>VYZS01070963.1:0-26793 GCA_013400695.1 Neodrepanis coruscans | reverse complement strand
ACCCCTTCCTTTCCCGCCGCTCCTCCACTGCCCTGCCCCCGAATTACTACGGCTTTAAAACCCAGTATCTGTGTCCACTGATCCCCGCGGTCTCTCCCAGGCGGGATAACAGTTCGGACACAGTTGGGAAACTTTCTCCAAGGCCGAGGGAGGAAGCCCCGCGCCCACCTGGTCTTGCCCAGCTCCACGATGCAGCAGCCGCGGTCGGCGCCGAAAGACACGCGGATGTTGCGGTAGTCGTAGCACTGCCGTCCATCCAGGCGCTGCAGGGACACACAGGCATCGGGAAAGGGTCAGCGAGCCATAGGATTGGAATGGCATGGGATGGGGAGCGGGAGCGGCTCTGGCGGAGCGCCGCGACACAGCACCCCCGCGAGAAGGGGGACACGGGCCGGGAAAAGGGTGCGGGGAAGGGGGATGCGGGCGCCGCACCTTCTTCTCCTGGATGGCGCGGAGGAGGAAGCGCCGCTCGCAATTGGAGAGCGGAGTCGCCTTCATGGCGGTCTGAGGGAGGTGGGGGGGGAAGGGAGGGGGAAGGGGGCGCGCGCCGCTCTCGCGCGTCATCGCCGCGCGGCGCGCACGCGCCCAGGCGGGTCCCTCAGGGAAGGTCTCACAGGGCTTCTCCCGGGTCTATCCCGGGGTTATCCCGGGATGGAACGGGACACATCGGGATCTTCAGATTACAGCTCCTGGGCCTGCGGGTGGCACCCCACGCTGTCGGGGCGCTCCTCTGGGCTCGGGCTTGGTGCCGTGAGCGCTGCCCTGGCGCGGGGAGCCCCTTCCAGCGCCCGCCCGCCCTCCGGCAGGAGGAACCTTTTTCCCGGTGTCCAACCCAAATGTTCCCCGGCTCCGCTTCCTGCCGCTGCCCCCAAGCCCCGTCAGTGCCCACAGGAGTGGAGGGTGGGGTGTCCCCTCAGGCTGCGCACACCAGGGGCCCTCACACGCCTTCCCTTCATCATCCTCATGGTCTTCCTTCGGACACACTCTAATACCTTAATTTAAAACGAAACCAAAGAAACCACAACCCAAAAACATATAATCCGGGACGTTTCGGGTGGTTCACACTGCTTTTCCCAAGGTGTGGATGCTCCCGCAGCCCCCGGGAAGGAACTGGCAGAAGTTCGCCAAGAACTCACTCGGTGCTGCCGGCAAAGAATGCAGCGACAGCTCCAAACCTGCCCGAAGAACTCCCCTCCCCGGTGTTCTGAGGTGTTCCCGTAAGTAAAAACCACCCTTACAGGTGGCTTTCATGAGTAGTTTGAGTTAAAACAAGAAAATTGGTTCCTGTGTTTTCCTTCCAGGGTAAAACCCCGGTGACTTTACTCACACGAAGCTTTAAGTATCTCGCTCGCCACTGTCTTATTTAAACCTTGTTAACACGCAGCAAACTAAAAAGTGAGTCATGTTTCAGAACCTCCCAAGTCCGTGCGGGTGAGGACAAGCGTTGCCTGATGTTTATATTTTCAGTGTTNACCAAACTGCATCAGAACCTCAGCACATCTTGACAGCAGCCTTCCAGCAACCAGGTTTTATGGCCTAATAAAAAAGAAATAAAAAATGGACCTTGCCTTGTCATGGAAGCCTTGACAGGTATGGTTCCACTGGTGGGGGGGAGGATGGGTAATCCTTGCAGGATAGATGTCACAAGATAGATTTCTGAGTAAACCCCAAAATATTCTCGCTGTTTCTACCCATGCTTAGCCTTCACATCGTCTCCTGGGGTTTATTGCTCTTGTTAAAGTAGAAACTGTAGTTACCTTTAATTTAGAATAGGCAAAACCAAACCAAAATTGTTGTAAAAAAGAAAAACATAAAGCACCTTCTCACATCCTAGTCTTAAATCTTGACAGACAGGTTAAATACTGGCTCGATGCAAGAAGTTAGAAGTGTGAAAATGAAATGAATATCTGTTTGGAAACTCTTTTGTTTTTTTTTTTTTCTATGGAAAAGGTGACAGAAAATATTTGCTGATACCACATATTGATACTTGTACAACAGAGAGAAAACCCAGAGTCCTGACAAGCTTATGGGTCACATCTGATCCTTAAGAGACAATAGCACATTTGATAAAACCAGGGGGTAATTTTCTTTTTGGAAACCCAGATTTTTCTTGACCCCTTCAGTTGGGTGTTGTGCCACTCTTCTCACAGCCCTCAGTCATAATCTTTTCCAATCAAATCTTTTTGTTGTTCTGCCTGGACAATCTCTTTTGAGACTAATAGCTCTTGATACTAAAATGCTTAAATTATGAAATACATTTTAGACAATTTCTGTCTCTTCTGAGTAATTCTGTTGCCAGTGCTTTGTAGAGCCCGACTTTGCTGCTTGATATGAGGAGACAGGATTGAGGAGGAATTCTAGGATAGCTGCCTATTTAGATTGTGGGTTATGCTCTCCTGCTCAAACGGTAAGAAACAGCCTTCATTGTTTAGTCATAAGGTAAAGCAAAACATTTAAATAATAGAAGCAGATGAACAATTTCTCTTCCATACACCTTTAAGACATTTCAGAATTCTGTCCTAAACCCCCCAAATAACCCCCCAAACAACATATCTTTTTGTCCAGTAGGGATAGAGGATTCAGTGTAAAACAGTAACTCAAGGTGTAGTTGTCTCCTTATCTCAGGCTTATGATGATGCTTGTGTTAAGAATTTGGGAGGCTTGACAAAGTGGAATTTTTGCATTTTTTGGATTTATTACCTCAGGAATTAAACACACTTTCTATGGCCCTAACAAAATGTGCAAGACATTCATCAGTGCTTATGTTAACTCTTTAAACTCCCTTCCCTTGCTTACAAATCCATGGAGGCATTTGGGATGTGACTTGAGCCGAGGCAAATCCTGAGGACAAGTGGACAGATGGTGCTGTGAAAGTGCAGGTAGGGTTTTCCCTGAGGATAACAGCAAGGATAACTCCCTCCACCCATATGCCTCATCTGCTCTCCCACAGCCCCAGAGCACCAGAGAGAAGCAGAGGGATATTGGGTGCAATAGCCTGAGAGTGTAAAATACGATGAAGCTCCTCAGTAACCTCTGTGTTAAGCCTGGTAGCAGCTGTGGGAGCCACCAGACCGTGCCAGGTCCAACCCTGGTGTGTCCCTGGGCCGACAGCTGAGTGTTACAGTACAACAAAAGGCAGCTGGTGTTCTTGAAGTCTTTTTTTCACCACTTTCGAAGCAAAACCCGTGGCGGGTCCAAAAATCTGAGTAACTTTTCTATTCCCCTGCTAATATCTGACAAGTGTTTATACTTCTGGCCAAGGGGACCGTCCTCAAATGTCTTCGAGAGAGAGGTGTTTTCTCGGAGTCCAGAGCGGGTGGGCGCGAGTGGAATGGGAGCTGGGGGGGGCTGGGAGGGTGGGAGGCTCCGTCTCGAAGGAGCCACCCCGTGTAACTTCTCTGGGTGCTGACGGGTGGTCTCGGAGCACGGGGTCTGTGACAGGAACGTGGCCGTGGGGCGGCCACGGAGCCCTGCTCACCCCCGGTGCCCTCCTGGAGTCCTGGGGCTGCCCCGGGCAGAGGCGGGGGCTGGAGGCAGCTCTGGCTCCCGGAGCCCCGCTCCGCCGCAGCGGAGGAGGTTGCGGGTGATCCGCGGGGAGCCGAGCGGCGGGCGGGATGGACGGGCATCTCAACCTGCTCCTCTACCTGGCGCTGTTCCTGCTGCTGTTGCTGCTGCTGCTCCTCCTGCTGTGCCTGCTCCTCCGCCAGCTGCGGGGCTCGGCGGGCAGTGCCCCCGGAGCGGCTCCGCGACGCCTCCGCAGCGCCGGGTTGGGCTGCGAGCCGGGAGCGAGGAGCCGGGAGAGCCGCCCGGAGCCTCGGGCCGCCCCCAGGTGAGTCGGCGGGAGGCGGGAGAAGCGAGGCCGCCCCCGGGAAGGCACCGGGCGGGAGCCCTCGGCGGCTGCTGCTCTGCCCGCAGCCCCGCTCGGGAGCTTTCCTCGGCCGCCCTCCGCTCCCCGCGCCCTCCAGGGCGGCTGCGTTCGCCTTGTGACTCAGGGGGAATCGGGAGATGAGCTCGCCCTGCGGCTTTTACTCTGGAACAAAGTGTTACAAAACTCCCCTCAGGCCCTCTTTGCGGAGGGGCGTTTGTGAGATCTGAATTTGATCCTATCAGAGCGTTTTTAAATTTAGCGTTTTCCAGTGCGGAAGACACCTTGTAAAAGAACTTTTTTTGATGGTTTCCCCCCCGCTAAATTTAACCACATCTAACTCAGTTTTCCTCCTTTTAGCGAATGAGGAGTTATTCCCTCACACAGCTAAAACGCTAAGTAGGCTTCACTCCCTGTAGGGGTAGGAACAGACCTGGCAGCATCTCATGTCTGACCTCTCCCCATCCCTGGTGTCCTAGGGACCGTTTTGGCCTCAGCACAGTAGCTGCTGCTCCCCAGACACTGCCTGGAGCTGAGGAGCCCCGGAGCTCCTTCCTGCCGACCCCCCAACCCTGTGTTGGGCATCAGGGGACGCACAGAGGAAGAAACTCGGACCCTGGGTCTTTAGAAAGTTTGTGCTTGAGGCAGACCTTTGTTTGCTCTCTCACAGCACGGGTTCTTGTAGCTCTCTTGAACCACAGTGCCTTTCAGAGAGTGAAGCTTTGTGAGACTCGGGACATTTTATTTGGACTACTTGTATGGGAGTCTTGAAGCTGATGCCATCCTGCCTCACACAGCTTGGGCCACCAGGATTTGCTGTCTGTAGCCATCTGACAGGAGCTGGTGAAGTCAGGACTGTGGCTTCCACCCCATGTGCCCAACCATGGCAGCCCTTCGTGGTTCTTGGACCCTGGGGCCATTCCTGGGCCATGCAAGCAGGTTGTTTTTTCCTAAAGTCGTGGGAAAATGATGAGAAAACAATACAGTGTAGGTTTCCCTGCCAGTGACCCATCAGCCTCTTATCTATATGGTTTTCTTGTTCTTCCTCTGTGAAAATGGTGAGAATCACTTTGGCCTTACATCAGTGATTAGAAAGAAGGTGACTAATGGTTTTGCTCAATTAATATAAATAGGCATAGATTTGCAAATCATTTTCTGCATGAGCACAGAGAGATTACCTTCATAACCAGCTGACTTTGCAGATAAGTAGCCCTGAAGTGCTTAAAATCTTGTGAATGGTTGGGGCACTTTTAATAACTTGATTTGCAGAAGCTCTTCATACTTCTTCTATTGAATGGAGCAGAGAGAAGCTGATTTGTGCAATGACTCTTTACAAGGGTGGCTGACAGGGAGTCACTGGCTGAGTTACCTTCCTCTGGAAAATGAAAACTAAGACGTGTTTTTTCTCTGGCATACAGGCATTTTACACCAACAGTGCAAGAGAAAATTTGGGGGGAGCTACTCAGTGAAACATTTGGAAGCAAGAGGATTATAATCTCTGTGATCGGTCGTGTTTTGGTACTACTATTGCATGTCAAATATACTAATTTCACAAATATCTGCAGTGTAGGAATACATATCCCAAATTTCCAAGGTAACAACTCCTTTTGAGAAAGCTCCGTGTTTCAATGCTGTCACCTGCAGTGTCATTTAGAAACTCAGCACTAAGGTGTTGGAACACCTGCTGGGACACCTCATTACTAGGCCATTGTTGGCAAACTGAGGGAATCCAGATAAAAGCCCCAAATTCCTTTGGGAAAATTCAGAAGGAAAGAATAAACCCAATAAGTATGTATGCTTTTGTTAGCTGGCAGCCATAGGGTAATGCAATCATCTGCAAATACCTGAAAGATATAAACACCAAGGAAGAAGATGGTTTATTTGGTATAATCTGGAACAAGGCATAACAACACAGTACACGTAGGGACTAGTAAAACTAAAATTAGCAGGAGAAAGTACTTGACAACAAGGTGTGTTAAGTCAAGAAATTATTTCCCAAGGAAGCGACACAAGGCTCAATGTTTGTTGAAAATTAGCCAGTGCACAAAAGGGAATAATGCTGTGCTTTTATGAAAAGGCACTAACTATGTAATCACCTCTAGGTTAAAAGACACAAAAGCTCAGTGGATCAAAATAGTTTCCAGTGAGGCTGATGATGAATCATGCCAGAAAAGTCCTCATTTGGGCATTTGCAAATGCTCTAAAACAAATGCAGCAGCGTTTTTATGATGGTTAATCTGGTGTGTTTTCACAGTGACAGGGACTGCAGCCCCACTCACAGCCACAGCTCTGCCAGACCTGCTCAGTACTTCTGATTTCGTGGCATTCCCAAGAAACTCTTTACTGTTTTGCCTCCCTTCAAGTGTTGTTACATCTCTCGAATCTTACTTTAAAAATCCTCTCTATGGAGGGCTGTCAAAACTCTGACAGTCATTTAAGATCTCTTTTGAAGTGCCTTGAGGGAACTTCAGCAAAGAGGTTTTGTGTTCAGGTGTGCAGCCACATCTGAGCTGCCAAAGCTTTTAGGACACAATGTGATGGTCCCTCTGGTTTGGGCTTGCAGAAGACTTTTTTTTTTTTTTTCATTATTAAATAGATATTTTAGCTCCCCACATGGTAATGACTGGAAGTTTTAGGAAATGGGGAAAATATTACATGATGTAGTTGCAAAAATTGAAGTATGAATCAGATCTTTGAGAGATCTAGATAATTATGGGAGGAACTATTTGTGGAAGGCCTCACAAATCAGAATGTTACGTGTTTTCAGTGAGATCTTTAGTGAAATTCAGCAGCATATAATTCAGGTGTCTTTTCTCAGAAAATGCATGGGCTTCATTTTGATTCCAGAGAAATAAACATCTTCAGAACAGACCGTGTCAATAGCAACGGTTTTAAAATTATATCCCCCTTTTTTGGATCACTGGATAATATGTACACCCTCAGTCTGCTTAGTTTATTATTTTTGTCTTTACAGGTGTTTTTTAGATTTTAGTTTTGTACTTTTTCTAAACCTGTCTTGACTCAGACAGCACTCTGCAAAGAGGGTTAAAAGACGAGTCCCTTCTTGCTGGAGATTGCAGATGATGGAGAAAAACAAATCAATTTTCATTCCAGCCTTTGTAGACAAGGCTGTATACAATCTCTGTGTTAATAAGCAGCCCTTCTGCTCTTGCAGGAAAATTCAACATGTTTTAAATGCTGAATTAACTGTGAGTCTCCTGCCATCACCAAGGGCTCCTCACACCCATTTAACACGAGGGACGTGCTGAGTGCCAACATTCACCTCCTGCTGAGCACTAAAGCTCACTTTTCTTGCTGTAAATATTACTGTCCTTAGGATTTTATTTTCCAGAGCAGTTAATGAAATACCTCTTCACACAGTCGTGGGGCCGTCACAAGCTTAGTGTTTTCCTAAAGCTCTAGCAGAGTCTGTGGGCTGCACTGTGGCTGTTCTTGCACACCTTATTAAAATTTATGCTTTCAAGAGGCAACTCTATGTCTTAACGAATGGTAATGAAGCTTTCAGAAGTATCTGTTCTTTCGCAAAAGATCATCTGTCTTTGGTAGAACAGGTTCTGCTGGAGTCTCGATTGAGACAACTGAAGACAACTTTAACTGTTCTGCTTGGCAAGAAAGGATCACTAGAGTATACCTTCCCTCTTTTGTTTTCTTTTCTTTTGAGGTGATTGATGCACTCGAAGCAGCCCTTTCCACAGGAGGGGAGTGCCATGGAACATCAGACGTGTAACAAAAACTCGATATTCCAGGGCTGGAATTGATAAAAGCCTCCCAAAATCCAGCTCAGATCTTCAAATCAGTGTCGCTGACTTGCTGACTCTTTGGGATAGTGCTGGGCTTCCTGGAATTTTGATGGCCAGACAGAGCCATGTGGGAAGTGAGGGGCAGGCAGGAGGGGAAGAGGGAGCAGAACAACCTACAGGTGTGGCCAGTAGAGAGGGGAGTTGGTTTGTTTGCTTGCAGGTGAGAGTGGGAACACAGAGGTTAAAAAGAGTGGGACAGACACCTGCCTGGGGTTCCTGGAGAGAGAAGGGAGGACTGGAGAGGGTTGTCCCAGGTCTTGCCTGCTGACCTGAGCTGTAGCAATGCCCTCTGGAGCATCTCGGTGAGTGTCTGTCAGGAGAAAAAGGTAGGGATTCAGGAAGATGGAGGGGCCCAGGGCAGGCTGTACCCAGGAAAGGTGTTTGGTGTTTGTGTTTTTCTGTACTTGGTTTCTGTTGTGTAGGGAGGAACAGAGGCTCTGTATGGGGAAATAGCTCTGTGGAGGGAAAGGAAAGGTGTTTGTGGGCCTTTTTTTGTGTTCTTCAGTCAAATAGTTTCCAGGACAACAGTGAGATTTTACAAAGCAGGAGGTGATGAGACCTCTCATGCTTTGTGAAATCTGGGCACGAGACAGACCCTGGGGCAGGAGACTTGGTGTCTTTGTCTTCACCTCTGGACTCTCAGGGAGGAATTGGCAACCATGTGACAGGAATGAAAGGGAAGCCCTTGATATTTTATTTAAAAAATAAATATTTTTAGAAATTTAATTAAATTTTATTCTGTGTCAGGGTTTTCGAGGATGCTTCAGTGCAGTTCCTGTTATTCCTTTAATTTGTGACAGTGTTAATGGAATGTTTGTGGAGGCGCCTCTCCCCGGGCCGCAGTTCCCGTGCAGTGCCACAAGATGTCCCGGTTTCTATAAGGTTCATCCTGCTTTCAAAATCCCCGGTACGATTTCGTGTTTGAAATACGGGAATGGATTTTAGCAAGTCCGCATTTACATTATTCATGTTTTCACTTCCCCATGGCTATTACCAAAGCTATCTAAAAAAAAATAAAATTTGCTACTAAGAATGGTTTAGCAGGGTTTAACTAAAATTCCTGCAGTGACTGAGACTGGGAGTCTGACAACATCCTTATCTGTCACTGTATTCAGCACAATAACTTGTGGTGAGTTGGTATTCAACTGCTGGATAGCACTGCTGCTCTACTGGGATGCACATCCTAAAGAAATCCTTGTACAAAACCCAGCAGCTCTGACCTTCAGAGCCACGATTTGGGGCAGGAGGAGCATTGTTTGCCTTTCCAGACGGTGCAGATGGAGGCTGGGGTTGCTATGAAGTCTCTGTGTTTCCTGATTCCCCCACCCGAACTGGAGGCACAGCAGCTGGGACTCATTTCTGTGAACCTCTTATTGCAGCAGTTCAGCCAGGTGAACATTCACAAGGGAGATCCTAGTTAGCCATAAATATTTATTTATTTTGGCTGAGGCCAGAAAAGGTAATGTAAGTCTGCAGCTGTCTTCAGCAAATAGTAGAATGCAGGGAAGCAAATAAGTGAGCTATTAAAGGAATGAAATGCATCTGCTCCTGTTTGGTAGTTGAGCTGCAGAGTTCCAAGGTGGTGGTTTGTCAGGTGCTATTACACAGATGTGAATGCACCACCTTTTCCTGCAGATCCTGCCACTGGGGTGCCTGAGGGTTTGAAAAGAGTGTTGTAGGGATGAGACAGGAACTTCTCTCCTTTTCCTCACTCTCTCTAGGCTGGGAGGTGTGCAGTTACAGAGGAGCAAGAACTGCCCTGTTTAGAAAAGATGTGTCAAAAGTTTAGTGCTCTCTAACCTCAGTTTCACTGATATGCTGCTGCATATGCAGGCAAATATCCAAGGGGATAGTGAGGTCTGGATATTCCTCTTTTCACCTACTGAGAAGATGATTTGACTGGCTCAGTCATGCCATCTCATTCCTTCTTAGCGCTAACACTTTTATTTGGGTGTTGGCTTTCTTAAGCAGTGGTTTCCAGACCTGGAATATAATAATTTTATTTTTGGGGACTTTGATTACCTGGTATGTGGTCAAGCAAGCAGTGTTGCAGGCAATCCATGACAAGTCATTCAATCCACTGGCTGGAAATAGATACAACCAAAGGAGGAGCTGAAGATACACAAGGAGGAGGCAGTTTAACATCAGGCAGTCTGTGGTTCCCTGTGCAATTGTGCTTATCCTGTTGCATCTGAATGCCAAAAACCATTCTGGCTTTTGGGCTGGTGATGAATCAGTGTAAGTGGCAGGGTTTACATGCACACTGCAAAAATTCCACCCTATACCTTGGTATTTAGTGCTTGGTATTAGCTGCTGTGTAGACATTCACATTAAAGCACTTATATTTTAATACTCCACTCCTGGAAAAAGGGACTTGGGGTTTCATAGTAGCTTAATAGTGGCAAACAGCTAGTTTAGGAAGAAGAAAAATATTCTGTCATACAGCCAGCTCTTATAAATTATGATGGGGGTGAGAAATTTCAACTGCTGGCAGTGTTCTAGTTTTTTGAAGAGTAGGGCCAGCAGTCCATGGAAGAAAAACCCTCCTTGTGCCTGGCAAAGAACAAGGTGGGAGCAGCAGAATGCTAAGAAATGCTATTTAAAACTGTCTTTGAATGTTTTCTTTTGGGGAGGTTTGGGGTTTAGACTGTGGCAGATCCTTCAACCTCATATGACAGAGAGCAAGAGAAGGTTTATGGAATTTTTCCATGTCCATGACTCATGTCCAAAGTCTCATGTTTGCGTAGCTTTATCAATGCATAAACCTTTGAATGGCTTGCCACCTTCTCAAGTTTCAAAATTAAAGAAATGGATCAATTTTAATTTAGAGTGTTTGGGTGTGCATGGGCAGTGACTTGTCAGGAGCAATTAAAACACAGTTATGTGCAGTTTAGGTAAATTTGTCCTAGTTCAGGTATCAAAATGTAGAGACCAGGAAAGGGCCTCTAGAGGTCTTGAGCGAAGTGCTAAAAATGTTTGATGTGTTTAGAGGAGCACTAAGCATCCAGTGTTGGGGAATATGTGGAAAGTTATGGACAGAAAGAATGGAACCAAGGCTTGTGCTTTTTCAGTGAAGAGCAGCTGTGCGGAATGCAGAGTGTGGAGGTGCTTCTTATCCTGGCACCTTCAGAATAATTTATGGAGTCTTTTCTTCATCAGTCAATACGTAAACCAAGGAGACAGTTTTCAGTGACACTGAGGGCCTTCAGCAAAGTGAAGAGAGGAAGAACAAAAGCAGTGCAAAGTCAGTAGCTTGTGACTTGAAACCTGGGTCCAGTGACCTTGGGGAAAACACTGAGCCTCAGCTTACCTTGAATCTGCATTGGAAAATTAAGATAATGGTGTTCCTGTATCTCCAGACTCTCATGGCGGTGCTAATGGGAGGCCCCTTGATGAGAAAAGAGGTCTTGTTACAGGACCTCACTTAGAAGTGTCTTAGGGAATAATAAATGCCAAGCCCACACTCGTTTGGTGACGTTATGCCACTTCATTTCAGCTAAACTTCTTATTTCTCTTCTCCACAGAGAGGGAGACAACCACTTCTGAATGTTTTTGTTTTCTTCCCCTCAGATATTTTTGAATTTCCATTAAGCTGACAGAACTCAATTATTTTTCTCTCCACCCTTTTTCCCCCAAGCAGAACTAATGGCCTAATGGTTAAGGGAAATGTGTTTCTGAGCTTGCATTTGTTACTCTGGGTAGTTACTTAGTGCTATCTCAGGGTTTGCAAGGGCTCTTAAACTGTTCATCTGGCTCAAGTGATTTGTCTTTGCTTGAACTGGGATTATTGCATCAGTGTCATCCTTGTGATGTGTCTTATTCTGAAGACAATTTCAAAGAAACTTCCACCTTCTCTGACTAAATGGAAATAACAAAGTTTTCCAGTAAGGTGAAATCAGCTGCCTGATGCTGTAACTGGTATGAATGCTTTTACCTCCTATTGACCTTTTCACATTGTACTGGTGTCCCAAGAGAAATCAGGAATCTGGCAGAGCGTGCCCTATAATGGGTTATGGATTAGGAGTAATGAATCACTTACAGGAAGTTGTCTTTGCTGGAACAGCAGCAAATTTTTAGTCTCCAAAGCAACACTCAAAGTGCTCTAAAACCCCAAACAACAAAATCATCTGCTTTGTACTCTTGGCCTGTCTTTCAGCAGCCCCTGATGCCAGAACCTGCAGCATGGAAAGGATTTTATCAACTTTGTGTCAGTATTAAAATCTTTTTACCCTTCCTGAAAACCAGCAACCCCCCTCTTCTCTTGTTGCTCATTTTAACAGTTGTTACTGTTTAGTGTTATATACCCTCCACCCAAGGTGCCTGAGTGCAGCACAAAGCTCCCTCCTTTTGTGCTCAGCTGTTTGCTGTCCTCGAGTAGGAGGAAACAAGGCACTGGGAAATTGACATCTACTGGCACCAGGTTGGAACAAAACCCCGTTCTTCTCTGGCAGTGTTAATCAAAGCATGAACTTGAAGTTATTCTGTTTTTCCTTCCCTCACCTTTACTTCTGATTTGTGGCTCATCAAGCAGTTTTAGCTGTTTCAAAGCATTTAAGGTTGATCTTCAGTTATAATTCCATAAAGAAACTGTCTGCTCCATGAAATTTCCCAAGCCTGAAAATCTCCCTTGGTAAAAGCCTATTGCACTTCAGTGCCTCTAGAATAAAATTTTAAAATACTTTGCAATAGAATTTTTTTAAGAGCAGGTATTTTAAGTAGGACACTAGCAGGCCTTGGCCTTTCTGTATCATATGACAAGTACTCTAATGTGATTCCTGTGCTCAAATTCTGTCAGATAAATTGAAGGACCTTTCCCTTCTCAGCAGCCATTGGATACATAGCAGAGCGAACTTGCCTTTAATATGGGCCTTGCTCTTTTATTCTCTTCTATGATGCATTTAAAGGTAGCTGTGTGGGGTCATATAATAGCTCAGAAATGGTATGGGTAGCAAAATGATGTATGGTGCTTTTGGGCAGGAGATGAGGACACCCACTGTCTTGATACAGCAAACCATCCATCTTTCTATTTATGTATTTTTTAAAAAATAGAAGTAATTGGTCTTCCTGTGGTCTAGCAGCCTGCTGTTGACAGAAGGTATGCTTTTGAAAGGCTGCTTTTGTTCTAGCTTTTCATCCCCTGAGACTTGTGCCTTGTTTATGGAAAAACACACAGGTGTGATTTAGTGCTACACCCAGACTTTGAAAAACGTTTTTCAGCCCCTCATTAAAAACTCAATTATTTTGCGTATCTTGTGAGTTCTTTGCAGTTACAACTGTAAGGACTCTGTCAGGTAATAGTTGTTTGATGGCAATTTTGGACTCCATTCTGTGGTCAGTACTGAAGGAAAATTTGCTTGTTTATTTAATTTGGATAAATGTGCCTAGGCCTGCTTGCATATCTGAATTTCTTTCAGCAAGGAGGAGGTTTGCTGAGATCATGCTGCTTTGGGTGGCACATGCACACTGTGTCTGTCCTCTGTAACAAGCAATCCTGCCACAGGCCCTTGAACCCAGTCCAAGAGGTGCAGATTATTCAGAGGCTTGGAATTTTTGGCTTTTCAGCCTTCTGGGTGCTGGACGCTTCCTGGTTCCTCTATCCAGACCCATTCAGCCTCAGTGTGATATTTCAGCATTCCCTTTCCCTTTGAAAGCGTGACTTTGGGACCAACCCCAGAGTTTCACTCTGTATGGAAGAGAAGTTTGCCTTTAGGTGACTTTGGAACTGACAGGGCCCTGCTTGCAAAGCCACAGTGTGTGCCACAGCTAAATACATCATTAGGGCGCTGCCACTCTGTTTCTCCTATCTTATTGCTATTTATCATTTCAGGTGTTTGCAGTGCTGTGTTACAGAAGAACTGGAAGTGCACTGTGCCAGCAGCAGCCCTGGGAAACAGACTGTAACATCCTGGTATGATTTTAGTAGTTCTTGAAGATGCCAAGAGCAGGGACGGGCTTGGAAGGTGGAGAAACTTCACACATGTGGTTGTTTTCCTTGTGTGAAAATTTGCCTTAATTTAAAAAAAATAGAGCTAAAGAATTACACTAAATTTAGAAGGCTTAGTACTGACTTGTGAGTGAACACCATTGACTGCTGGAGCTGCTGCCAGGTTAAATACTTGCTCCTGGTGACCATGGAGGTCCTGCATATGGTGCTTGTGAGTCACCAGCTCTAACTGTTTTAGCCTAACTTGAATTGTTTCTGCTGAGGGCAGTCAGTGCAAAATGCACTTCCCTCCAGTTGTATGTTCATGCCTTCTGGGTTGCTCTGGGTTTGCTCATGTAGCTGCTCCTGTCCCTTCCCTTTGTGCTGAGATGGATGCAAAGGCTGAAATTCTGTGATGGTCAGATGTCCTTTTTTTTTTTTTTTCCTCCAAACATCTGCTCTTTCCAAATTTGGCGAATCTTTCCCATGGTTTCCCTCTAACATTTCCCCTTGCTCCCCCAGGCCTCCTTGCTTCATGAACTTATGCAAATATTTCCTGGCTTAAACACACATTGATAACATTTTATATTGATTAGAGTAGATTTTTGCCCCTGTTGGCATGAGAATTTTTCTCTTCTCTGTTTAACCTTTTCCTACTGTTGCAATTCCTCTTGGATTGTGTATTTCAGACCTCTTCCAGAGCAGGAAAATATGTTCTCACATCCAAAATTCTTTTCCTTGTCCTTCACCAATTAGAGGTAACCAGAGGTTACCTCCCATTGACTGAACATTACCTCATGTTTGGCTGCAAGACTGCACAGACATTAAAATAATGAGCTCTTGTGTTAAGGTGGTCAAAGGCAGAACAGGAGAAGACCATTTCAAATACCTTGAATTGAAATCAAGTCAACTCTGCCACTGGAAGTGGGAAGCAAAATGCACATAGAGGCACTTATTGCAGAACAAAAGGCATGTGTTAATTTGATTCTAAATCCATAAATCTCAACACAAAGTTTAAAGGGAAAAATGGAATTCAATACTTTTGTCTGATCATGTCCTTAAAAATGAGAGTTGCTAGAAAGTATTAAGGATACTAAATCAGGCATAGGAAAACAAATTCCTATAATCCAGAAAAATCCATCCTCCTAAATCAGAAGATCTGAGAAGAGATGCTGAGAAAACTAGCTTTTCCTCCTTGCGTCTTGATGTGCTGTTATACACGTGACACACTTGCAACACTTTGATTGGGATGGCAGAAATTGGGTGTCCAAGTGCCTGGTTTAAACATACTTGGCATTCACAGGGAGCCAAGGAAGCAAAGCTTGGATTGCAGCTCTGGGAGCCAGCAGAGGCTGGCTGCAGTGGAGAGGGGGAGGAGGCAGGGCTGCTCTTTGTGAGGCAGTGCAGTTGCATTGCAGGTAGTCACACACTAAATCATTGGTTAGACAAAGACATCTTCTTCCCTATTATGCAAGAGTTTTGTTTTATTTTTGAAGTTTATTAGGTACATTTATGTCAGGAAAAACAACACACTAATCTTTGTGCTTGATACTTACAGATTCTATTAACATATTTCCAAGTGGCAATGACTATAGCTTCAGGAGTTCCTGGAGTCTTATTAATTGTTCACATGATGCTAATAAGTTTTTTTAAAATTTCAACTTAGCCAATAGCATTTCCATATCACACATCTGAGTCACTAACGAGGTTTGACTTGCATTTGCTGTGCTCACACCTGTGTCCTTTGGCACTTGAGGCGCTGTTATCGTTGTGTTTCTGTGCCTTGCTCTGATTGACAGAATTTTGGAAGGTGTTAAACAGGGCAATTTAGATCCCACTGCATTTCTTCATGTGTGCATTTTCTAGATGGTAAAGCTTGAAACACAATCCAGTGTGGCCTGTATCTACTCTGGACCTAATGTGTAAGGAGAAAAAGACTGAATTTGATGGAAAGAGGTGTCTAAGCAAGGTTGTGCTTAAGCTAAAAGCAATCCATTTGAATGTCAACTGCTCTTTTTTAAAAACCATTTCATAATCTGTAATGTTTTCTTTAATATTGTTATTCATATGTGTATTTTCATGTGCATGTTATGAGCAGCTCACTATTCCCTTCATGCACTTTTGGGCATGTGTGGAATTCCACCTCAATGGATTAGATTTAAATCAGACTTTAATAAGTAAAATCCAGGACATTTTAGCAAACCATTTGATCCTCAGCCCTGCAAAGGAAGCCAGCTGGGTGGATCCCTTGTTTTTGCTGAACTGTATCTGCACTTCTGGGGCAACAAGAACTGCTGGACAAAATAATCAAATTTACATCATGATCTGCATTTCTGTTAATGTTTTCTGAGGTAAACACACCTCACTTTAAGACAGAGGTGACTGTTACATGTTAAAATGCTCACACAGCGGGATTATGTTCATGTTTTATTTTGGCACAGACAGTAAATTCCATTTGCATTGCAGTTACTTTTCCTCCCCTCATCTGACACAGCTGGGTTGTGTTTGTAAGAGTGAGGGAGCAGCTCTGCAGCTTTCCATGAACCAGCTCATTGACTGGCCACGCAGACACTGCACCCTCCTTGCCCTCACAGGCTGGTTGTATCTGCCCTGTACCTGGCTCAGGGAAATGGTCCTGCTGGAAGACGTTAAGTAAAGTGTCATCACCCGAAGCTCTTACCATACTGATATTCTGGGATTACAGCCCTTACATTCTGCTAATGTGTCTCCTTTGGAAGCCTCGGTTAGCTAATGAAATGCTCCTTTTTTTTTTTTTTTTTAATTGAGTGTCTTCAGACTTGCCCTTTACTGCTGGGTTATGACCCACTTCAGATTAACGGGAACGCGATTTCATCAGCCCGAGCACCTATTGAACGCCATCCGTCGGCAAATGTGCTTTTTCCTTTAGAAGGTTTATGGACCAGAGCACTGAGGCCGCCCTGGCACGGCCCAGCAGAGCTGGAGCAGAAGCCTCGGGGCTCCGCGGGCGGTGCCCGGCCCCGAGGCGGCCCCGGGGAGGCGGCCGTGCCTCGCACCCGCCCCGGGTGGGGCCTGGCCCGGCCCCCGGCTGAGGCAAGAGCCGGGCTGGAGCGAGTCCTCCTCCCTCCTACTTCCCTCGGTGCTCCCGCTGTCTCGGAGCGGCTCACGGAGCGGCAGGAGGTGAGGGGAGAAGGGCGGACACTCCCTGTCTCTTGCTGTCGCTGCCCGGCTCTCGCTCTATCTCACTGTCGCATCTCTCTCTTTGCAGACTCGGATTCGGCCCCACCCGGAGGATCCCAGAGATGGCGAAGGTGAGAGGGTGGCACAGCCCGGAGCTGACGCTGCTCCCGCCGCCTCGTCCCTGCCCGGCCGCCGCCGCTCCGGCACATCCTCGGCTCTAACCCTTACCCTCTCCTTAATTTTACTCCTCAATGGTTTGTTTTCCGTCTCCCTTGAACTAACACATCCCCAGGCAGGAACGAGGAGGGGGACTGGGATCATGTGAAGCGCGCGTCAGGCAGAACTTTTTTTTTCCTCTAGTTTCCACTAATTCGGCCAAGTTTTCGGTACCCTGTGTTTATAGTACGCCTGGGTGGAGGCTCCTTCCACTAAAAGAGGAAGGAATAAAAAAATACTGCCGTGGCAGCGCCTAGTGGAGGCTCGGGGCTCGGTACTGTCATCTCCAGTTTTGCTGGTTTTTTTCCTTTGCATCAGCCCTTTCCTTGCTGTGGTTTGAGCCTGGATGGAAGACGTGGAAAATGGGGCGGTCTCCAGCGTTTGTTTCTATAGTTGCATCAAATGCATAACGCTCTGAAAAGTAAAATAAGAGTTTAATGGCTTATTTGTGGGTTTTGTAGCGCTGTAGGAAGTGAAAGCATTCAAATTGGATGAGTGCTTTCACAAAGGTCAGGGTAATTGCACGTAATGAATGGAGTGATTAGTGGTGTTTTAATACCCCTTAGAATGTTTACTCATACTCTGACGAGATATAGGTTTGAAAGAAAGGGTACATGGGTTAGAGAAAAAAGTTTTAAGTAGTATTCCTCTAAATCCTTTAAGTTTTGTTTGGCACTGTGTATGGGTTTTTTTTTCCTCTGAAGTGGGGCGTTTTAGGAACAAAGGTGAGATTTTTCTTTCTTTAAACATCATCTTAAAACATCTTTAAACCTTGTTTTTTAGGATGCATTTTAGGAGAACAGGGACCCCTATCCATGCCCAGGGCAGGACACCTGACGAGATTGTCATGGTTGGACAATAAGCCTTTTATTACAGGATAACTGGCATTGCTTATAGGCTTGAGGGCCACGTCCTTTTAGTAAAAGCATGGAAATTTACAGCCTTCTTGTCTGTTCCACAGAGGCTCAAACTTTAATTCTCAATCTTTTCAAAAAGAATGTTTCATTCTTCACTAGCGCAAACCAGTTGCTCTTGTCTTCACGTAGTAGAATTTTCTGCTGTGTGAGATGACACTTGGGACTGGGTTTTTAACTGTGGTGCCTGGTGGTAGGTTGAAGTCTTGGAACAGTGAGGTCTTGTACTTGGTGGCCTAATTCTCCAATTTCCTTGTTCAGGGGGCTGCTTTCCACTTCAGTAGTATTCTTTGCCTGTGCAGTTAGGCAGCTGTGAAAGACAGGGAGTATTAAAGCTTTGTAGCCTGTTTTTATATATATGTAAACAAACAGGCTACAGAGTGTTTGTAGCATTTTATAAAAATAAAAAACAAAGTTTCAGAGGGAACTCTTACTCCTCATGGCAGGTGTCTGTTCTGAATGCTATTGTGTCGTGAAAGAGTAGCAACACTGAAAATGCCCATTAATCATGAGATGTGGAGTGTGAATTGACAGAAGCTCTTTGTGTACAGCTAGAGGTTCAGAGTTCGCAAAGGCTGCACAGCACAGTGTACTCAAGTCTCATTTAGTCCAGGTACATCACTGAATAATAAAATCTTTGGAGAAGGTGAGTTATATTTGGAGTCTCAGTCACTGAAGTACTTGTTCTTCCCCAGCTCTGAGAACACTTTTTTTGCCCAAAGACCTGAGGAATTTTGCGTGTTCCACACCCAGAACAAAAAGGGACATTGATGTTGTAGGGAAACTACAGCCTGCTGTGATGTGCTGCACACACTGGTCCCTCCATGCTTGATTTTATCTGCTTTCTTTGGAGGAACGCTGCTGTCCTAACAAGCTGTCTTTTCTCTCACATCTCTATGTGTAGTGGTCTGTTATTGTATAGGTGCACATGGTACCATCTCTTCCTGCTCAGTGACAAACTGATAACTGCTGCCTTGTGTTGGTCGGTTCAGAAATTTGGAAGAAGAGCAACAAGCATATTTTCTGCTTGCGTGCTGGGGACTGCTTTTCTTTGGTTTCCTACTCCTGATTTTTTTTCCCTGAATATAAGCTTGGGAGTATTTTGAGCATCCATTTGTAAACTGCCAGGAAAGGATTGCTTCCTGCTGGCGAGGGTGTGGCTACTCTGTGCTGTATCTGGAGTTCCTATTCTGCCAACATGCACGTGTGACTGGGAGCATGGGAACAGTATTGCCAACTCCAGTAGTGCTTGAAAGGGTTTTGTCCCACATTCCAAAGTACAAACACTTTTCAGAATCAGGCCCTAAGCAGCTCTCTGGCTCTGTTGAGGTTACTCAGGTTCTTTGAGTGGTTTTGCAAATGTCCCTGTTGTTGGTTTGCACCTTGGTGCTGCTTATTCTTCTCCCTCTCTTCTACCTCCTTTCTTCCTATTTTTTTTTGGTTTCCCTCCTCCCTGTCTGTGGTATCTCCATGGTGTACTGACTCAGAGTTCAACACAGATGTTGTGTAATTACGTTTTTTTCTCAGGAGTTTAAATTTAGTGGGGCAGATGTGAATGTAGTCCTATGACCAGAGCTGACTCCTCCTGTTGAAGCGAAGAGTCTGGAGCATTGCTAAACTCAGAGAGGTGTCTTTAGAGCTGTGCATTTGCATCCACTCACAGTGTCACTTGCATTGGAATGCCCTGACATTTTTGTGGGAATATAACAGAATAAGTTGCATATTTCTTGGGTGCTGTTAGTTTGAGGCACAGTTTGAACTGAGATCTCTGTACGGCCTTCAGAGGCTGTGAAGTTTTTTGTGCTGGTTTTGTCTGCAAGATGCCTGTTCTTGTGTAAGAGACCTTATGGCAGTCTTTCATTTATTCTGGCACGTGACCTTGTGGGCTCCCTTCTGTCTGCTGAAAATAGCATACCTTCTCTGTTTGTCAACCTGTGTGCTGGGAAATATTCTCTATTTCCATTCTTCCCACTCCACAGTCTTCCTGTGCTATCCTGTAAACAGGTGGCTGCTTAAAAAAAAAGTTCTCATAACATCTCTGCATTAAACACTGGGCTTTCCAGCAGCAAAGTGATGAGACACTACTCCTGTTGCTGCACGACAGCCTTGTGGGACGGGGTAGCCCTTCATCTGTGGGAAATCTGACTGATAAGAACCTGCTGTGATGGGTACAGAGCAAGGGTGGAATCTCTTCAAGTATGGGCTTTTGTTTGCTGGTATGAATGCTTTGTATTTAACAGTGGCTAAACGTGGAATCTTGTGGGTGGGAAATATTTTGTGTGCTTGGTGAGAAAAACTCAAGGCAACCTCGTTAAGCGGCTATTGTTGATCTTGCAGATAATGCTGTTTCCAGGATATGTGCCTGTATCAAATTGTCTCCTGGGAGGAGGTCACATCCAGCTCTGAGATGCTGGTTAAGAACACTTTACTTAATGAGCGATCCTCCTCTGCAAATTTTTTCTAGAACAGAATTCAATAAAAATACCAGAGAAAGTGAATCTCCTCATTTGGAGGGACATAAATTCTAAAGCAAGATCATCCCTTGCTTTGAAGCCTTTTGTTCTTCTTGCTTTCCCCCACCCCTCGCCTTTCTTCTTCATGCTAATTAGGTGTGTCTGGGGGCTTCCTTGGTCCCACTGGTAGGTGTCTGGGGAAAAGGGAAGCTGCTGTTTATTTCTAGTGTGTGATCACAAGTTGTACTACACGAGTCCTTAACAACCGTCAACGTATCAGGGAATGTAGAAAGAAAAGAATGTGGGTGGGTTTGGGGTGTTATAATCTTGATACACTTTCTGTTGAGGTCTTCTTGTGTGTTGTGCTTCTCTTTGTATTTAACTGCCCAGGGTAGGGTGTTACGGTTTATTAAAGGGTTGCTTCCGATTACAAAGGGATTTTTAGCAAAGACTATTTCTGTTCTTTTCATTGATGTGTTTTGGGTTCCACGGGTAGGAAACTTACTACCCAAAGTAAAAAGGACCTATGAGGCTGTAGTGTTAGTGTGCATCTGTTGGCATAAATGGCAAGGAATGTTTTTAGAGGTACTAAAAACAAGATAGCTTTTTATAGAAGGAAAAAAAATTATGAATTTTGTCAATAAATAGTTTTCAGTTCACTGTCTGTTTAGCAATCCATCTGCAAGAACCAGTAAAAATTTAAATTCTACTTGATGTTGAAACTGTAGCTGAGTTGTCTGGTTAAATGAGTGTCTGGCTTCTGTCAGAAACTCTTGGATCTGTTATTTTGTTAGAAATGTCTGGTTCATAGCTCCTGTTTCAGATTTGCTGCAAGTTCAGTGGTTCAGGAAATGATGGTGGTTTGGAACAGGTGCTGCCCTCTCTCTCTGGCCATGTTTGGGAAGGAGACAGCTCTTCCCTCCTGGTTCCCAGGCAACGCGGATTTTTGTCACACCGAATGGCAGAGCTGCAGCGCTGTTGGCTTGCAAGGTAAATGGGGCTCAGGTTCCGATTGTGGCAGGGAGGGAGTTAAAATCCAGCAGGTGCTGTGTGTCAAAAGGGAATGCCTGGAATGCAAGTGGTGCTCAGGCATCAAGGAAAGTCCTTTAGACTGCAGCTGTGCCAGAAGATTTTCAGGAATTGTTCATCAAGCTTAGTGTATGTTGAGGCTTTCCATGCAGTGCTTTGGAAAAGGGAGTTACAAAGGACTCTTGTCAGTTAACAAAAATGAGAAGGGTGATGCAGAGGTAGGTTAAATGTAGCATTTGATGTTCACAAGTACCTTGTCTAAAGCAGCCACACAGGAATGTTGGGCCATCGTCACACGATGTAGGAATTGTGAAGGGGAATTCCACTTGCTTATAACAAGATAAGCAAAGGAAAACTTTAAGATCGATAACTGCATCTTCTGAGACTTGTTGACATTGTTCATTTCCAAAGAAGAATCGTGATAATTCTGGAATATTAGTTGTGTTAAGATGATATGAAACAAAACAGCAGGAAATACACTTTTCAGTAATCCCATGCTGGCTGGTGTGATAATAAGGGAGGAGGAGGGATAGGCTTTTTAGTCTTCATCTATTTTACCAAATAAAATTCAGCTTTATAAAATTCAGCTTTATAAAATTGAGTCTTAAATCCTTGAGATTTTTTTCATGGTAGCCTTTGGAACTAGCTAGGAAGATGAGGATAAGTACATTTGAAGTACTGCCTACGAACTTGCATTAGATGGGAAAAGCAGCATATTTCAGCGGGATCGCTGTTTCTATGAATTATTCTGGATATTGGGAAGCGTCTACCAAAGACAAGTGATACTTTGTGTCCTGATCTGCCCGAGATAAGCCTGACTCAGTCCTGCTGCTGGCGTGGGAGGGGTGGGAGCCTGTGCCGGCGGTAACGGAGGTGGCCTGAGAGGCAGCAGTGCTCCAGGGCATTTCCTGATGAGCGCTCGCCTGCTCTTTTCCCTCTGCTCTCCTGGCTGCCCCGTCTGGGAGGAGCACAGTGACTGGAGAGGAGAGCACGGGGTGGCTGGAATTGCTGACTTCAGAGAAGGGCTGACCGTGGAGTCATCTGGTGCCAGCCTCAGGAGGTGTCCTGGCACTTCCTTGCGTGCTCGCTCTTGAGAGTGGAAAAATGCCCTGCCTGTAATGATTGCTGCGTTTGTACAGTAATGCTCACACCAAATTTCCCTTATTCAGCTGTTGGAAAAACCTTCCTCTTCCCCAAGCCCAGCTGTTTCCCCTTTCTGGCCATTGTTTAATTTATAAATTAACTACTGTGCTATACACGTGTGGGTTCTTGAACTGTCGTGATTAAATAAAGGCAAAATTTTCCATAAGAGCAGTGAGTATCCTCTTGTGTTTAATCTACAGAGAAATTCCCTAAAGGGCTGTGTTCCATGGGAACCTAGAGGAATTATTTTTGTTTGAACAAGCTGATCCTTTACCCTTATGTTTGAGCTGTCATTTCTTTTTAGCTGTAAACTAATGTGGCTGAATCACATATGTAAGTAGTGGATTATATCAAAAGCCACATGAAAATCTGAAGCCATTGCAGAGTTCAGTAAATCTCCTTTGCAAGGTGATGGAAAAAAAATCAGTGTGATACTGCTTGAGAGTTGGAGTAGGTTTTTCTTGAGAAGTTGTTTCCAAATGAGTCTTGGATCTTTGTGAGACTTTCCTGGCATATGTGATTTCTGCAATTAATTTTTCAAATTACTTTAACAAATGATAAGTTCTTAGTAATTCTTCTGCATCCAGGCTCCAGGGTTGTAAATACCAATCCTGCAAACTATTACTGTTAAATATACCTGAATTTAACTGGTGCACTGCTGAGTAGTAGAGCTGTAGTAGTACCTTTAGAGTGAGCTGTGTTTACATACCCACAGATGACTTAGCCAGACAATTGCAAGAAAAGTATTACCATTGTGCATTTAAATTTAGTCTGAGCTCATGTATGGAGAACTGAAAGACAAGATATCCTATTTCATGGCTTTTTTCCTTCTCCCCCAACCTCTTTTCCCCTTCTAGTACACAAAAGGCACCGTGACGGCCTTCTCTCCTTTTGATGCCAGAGCTGATGCGGAAGCTCTTCGCAAGGCCATGAAAGGAATGGGTAAGGATAACTTTTATTTTACAGAAAGAAAAGGCTTCTCGCTCCTTTGCAAATGTGCTTTCTGAACTAATTTCTTTCTATTAGTAATGAGAGTGAGGCGTGTGTCTGCATGCCATGGAATGACAGCCCTGGGAGTGCAGTAGAGTGGGCGTGGCCTGGTTTTGATTGTGCTGCTCTCAAGGCTGTTTATTTTTAGGCTTAGCATAAGGGGAAAAAAGGTGGTTTGTACATTGCTCATTAAAAGTGGTTACTCCACAGGCTTCTCAGCACAGTTTTACAGCACAGTAGCTTGACTGCGGATTTACAGGCAACAGTTGTGGAGAATTACGGCATTATGGTAGAAACGGCTTGGAAAATCACAACAGCCCCTTTGGTCTGGAAGTGCATGAACATATTACAGTTAGTGTGAACAAAGAGGGCCAGCACACAGCATGAATGTAGACTAACCAGTTTGCAGTGGTCTACAAACTGGCCGCATTGTGGCCTTTCTGCCCCAAAACTCCCCTGTGAGAACAAATCCTAACTTGCTTCTTCCTTGGAAGCTGCCTGCAGAAGGAAGCAGAAGAAAGGGAAGAAGGGACATGTAATGCACCTCATCCTACAGGAAATTCAGTAGGGATAGTAAGCTGCTGTGCTATGAGGATTGACTTGCAAGCTGTTGTATATAAAGTGAATAATAGCTCCACCCTTCTATACTCTGGGGTGTTTGAGGTTACTGTTTTGGTTTTTCTGGGAATTGGCAGATTGTTGGTGAGCCCAAAGGCAAGGCTTCTCTGTGGAATGCAAACTAAATGTTATAGTTGGTGCCTGAAGCAGAGTCTGAACCAGAGCACTGATGGAGAGCAACACATGAAGTCCTCCAGTCATATTTTTGCAACAGCAGAACACCAAACATGTTGGCTCAGCTTGGGTTAAGACGACAGTTGTTATTTGAGATGCTTCTGCTGTTTGTCAGTAGGCTGTTGTTTTCAGAGCTTCTTTCATTGCCTTTTGAGTTTGTGCCACTAAAACTGTTTGGTTTCTAGAGTGTGTTTGTAACTTTGTTCTTTCTGACTTCAGGGACTGATGAGGAAACTGTGCTGAAGATCCTTACCAGCAGAAACAATGCTCAGCGTCAAGAAATTGCATCTGCCTTTAAGACTTTATTTGGCAGGGTAAGAAAAAGAAAATACCTCTGGAAATGAGCTGGTTGTGACTTAGGATGATTATTTAAGACTATGAGGTGCGTTCATAATATTCCTTGAAAGCAAATCTAGTTTGATTCTATCTCCTGCACCCTGCTGTATCCTTAAAAAAATCACAGTGTGTTTTGGGTTTTCCAAGTGCTCATGTATCCTTTTCTTTTGTCTTATTTGTTTCAGTTGAGGTACCAATTAAAACAAAGAACTATGTCCCTTGTGCTTTTTTGCTGCATCTCGAGAGTCTTTTATCTTGCAGACATGTGCATCCCTTTAAAATGGTTCATTACAGCCCTGTTTGCTCTGCACTAGGATCTTGTAGATGACCTGAAGAAAGAACTTACTGGCAAGTTTGAAACATTGATGGTGTCTTTGATGAGACCAGCATATATTTTTGATGCTCATGCACTGAAGCATGCCATCAAGGTAAGATGTTACAAGAAATGCTTGGGTTTTTGTTCTTTTTTTGGGATACTTTGTCTGTTTGCCTTTTTTTTAAGGAAGGAACTTTTGGTTGCTAAGGGGAATGCTAGTATAAGTATCCTTTAAAAAAAACCTTAGGAAAGTTATGAAATTATTTTCATGAGGAAATGGTGTGATCTTGAGAGCAGCATTGCTGTACATGCAGATTCAAATCTACACAGGACAAGAGTTGTTCCTTCTGATTTAAATACAATGGGTAGGTGTGCTTGTTGCTTTTTAATTCTTTTTGCTGCTAAAGTGCAGTGCTGAAGTCCAATGGGCTCTAGATTTCCCTGCTGTGAGCACCTGGGTTTTAGAGCTCTAGTTCCAAGTATTTCACTGAAGTATGATACTTGACTGTTATTTAATCTAGAGAATGTCTTGCCCCTGATGGATTGCAGTGCAAATCCAAATTTGATGAGACAGTGTACTCGTGTAAGCTGGTGTCCACCAAAATTGTGAGCAGGTATTATCTGTAGTATTGAATGTGCTCCAAAAGATGCCTTCAGTAATACAGAGGAAGAGTTGTTACCCTTCTAACATTTCAGCTGAATGCATTTAGTGCCTTTCTTAAAAGAGCAGGTAAGCAAACAATTTGCAATATGGATATGTAAAATTTAAGAAGTTTGTTTTTCACATGTGCTTTGTTTTCCCCTCCTCTGTCACACCTGTCTGATATCATCAGCCTGTGGAATTTCAGGAACTGGGTGTCCATGGATTATTCACAGAATTGATCAAAGTAGAGGACGTTGAACTTGAGTAGTGTAAGATAGTGCTTTGTTGAATGACACTTCCATGTAAACTCCAAAGATCTTTGATGACCAGCTGGTTAATATGTAGGCTTTAGTCACTGTGCAAGCAAGTGCTCATAAACCTGTGACCCAGCAAATAATACCTCAGACAACAGAAACTTCAGTCCTGGACACTCTCCAGAATGTCTTGGTATGCACTGGGGGAAGGGGAGATGTCACTTGACAAAGAAACTAATAAAGGCCCAATTGATTAAAAGAAAAAAAATGTTTTCCCAAGCCACTCCTATTGATTTAGGAGTCAAAGACTGACAGGGAAATGACAACAAAGGGCGTAGGAGGGAGAATAAAGGTAGTGAAACAAGAGTAGTTTTGTTCTTGTCACTTCCAAAAAAAAGATATTAAACACAGGATCACACCATTTCAAAGAAGATGTCTGCACAGGAAAGGGTGTTGGCACTGGCTGCAGGGGGGATAATGTGTGATAGCAGGGACTTCTGTGCAAGATAACTCAGCTGTGGGCACTAACCCTGTGCTGAAGGCTGTCCCATGGAGTTTCACTGCTGCTCCTTGGCTTCCAGCCAGTGCAACTGGCCAGTGCCAGCCTCACCTGTGGAGTGGGCATGTTCTTGCAATAGGCTGTATTTTGGAAGTGATTGCAGATTTGTGTTCTGGATAGGTTTGTGTGCATGTTTTTGTATGCAATTCGAGGATTCAATGCTGTTCTTAAAGGAAAGGTTGTAAATAACATCCTGAAGCAAAAAATGCACAGCATTACGTTTCAGTGTTGCTTTTGTGAAATGACTCCTCTGTAAGCAAAAAATCAATGGCTTATTTATACAGCCGAAGTACACTTAGACTTGTGGAAACAAGATATTGGCTTGGCTGTTGTAAATTTTATCCTTGTAAAAGTGAGAATAGCTGTGTCTGCTGTAATTA
>VYZS01070953.1:22403-74805 GCA_013400695.1 Neodrepanis coruscans | reverse complement strand
CAAGGAGAAAAAAAAAAAAACCTGTTTGCAGAGCCACACTTTTTCTCTTCTGGAATAGAGACAGAAGCCCTGGTCCTTTAGATTTGAATAATTTCCAGCTGATGTCTGGAAATATAAAGATCAGATCGTTGTACCAGAGTGGGAACTGTGAATTCAGTAGGAAGAACAATCTCTGGTGTAAAAGGTGGATGTTGTACTGAAATCCCTTTTCTGAACTGAAGGAGAGTAAAGGCACAAGGAGAGCTGAAATTTCACTGTGTTTCAATTTCTCAGTGTTTATTTCTGTGCTTGTCTGTCTCTTCCCCTCTTCTGAAGTGAGACAACCTTTCATGGGGTTTCAGAGAGCTCTCAGAAGTGCATCAGGCTTTAAAACTATATTTATGGTGTTGTTCCTTGCCTTCACAAGGTCAGGTATTTTCAGAGTTAAGTTACCACTGGGACATTTTTACTCTTATTTATGAGATTTTACAGGGTATTGAACACATTTCTTCTATTTTTTTTTTTTAACACTGATAATAATGTCCTGGTTTTGTAGCAGGTTAATTTCCTTTTCTCCTGTGTTTTTAACTACTTTTTTGTTGGGATTAAGTACCTGAGATCACCAGAAGGCAGAGATCTTCCTGGGAGACCTGGGAGGTCACACCACTTCTCACAGGGCTGTAGGTTTGGGGTTGATGATTGCTGGGGCTGTAATGGAGATGTCTCATCTCTACATTTTGCAGCAAAGGCAGCATCATTCTGAATGTGAAAGAGGTTCATTTTTATGCTCATTTTCATCCTGCACCGAATCCTTTGGGCAAAGGAGTTCTGCTGCTTAATGGATACTTATTTGCCTGAAAGGATGATGGCAATGGATGGGTTCAGAAAAGTGAAGAATTGTGTAAATGACTGAAAAAAATGGAGGAGTGGATAAAACCTTATTAATATCATGGCAATAAATAGAATAACCTCTAAGTCTTTAGGCCAGGCCATTGTAGTGCTTTTGTAATTAGATCTATTCTCTCCAGCCTTATTTAATTAATGGGAAAATAACAGTTCCTTAATAGAGAACAGGGTGTAAGGAAATGTTCTCCTGAGTATTTGATACAGAATGTAACAGGGAGCTTTCTGTGCTTATTTTAAGTTTTAATCAAAGTACAATATTTAGTTTTATTTGCAGGTTTCCATGAAACAGGAGACAGGCAGGATTGCTTGGTTTTGGTTTCACAACCCAGAGAGGCACAAACGTGTCAGCAAACAAAATTGGGCATATTTAGCAATGGCTCAGTAAATATTAGCAAATAGATGGTATAATTTAATCAACGCGGTTGCAGTTGATAAGGTGTTGATAAGGTGCTGAAAAGCTCTGATGGAGATCAAGGCTAAATGAGGAGCTGAAGATTCAGAGATAAGAATTGATGGATATAATGTTACTCTAATTGAGAAGAGGGGAGAACCTGAAGCACTGAGAAATGAAACTGATGACCTGTAAAACAAGCTGAGATTAAAAGGAAATAAATCAGGTTGATAGAGGTTCCTGCAGGAGTGAGGCAGAGGGGCCAGGGCTGGGCATGTCAGGGATAAGCTCAAGTTTTCCTGGTGTTTTTCTTCAGGATAAGTGTCACTTAAACCTTGTATATTGTGAGATAGAGTTTAGTCCTCTATTTGTTTTGTGGAACTGATGGTGTTTTTTTCCTCTCCTTACAAAATCCCCTCTGAGCTGTGGTGAAACTCTCTGTCCCTCTGCTCCCAACATTAACTAAGCATTTGGTGTCTTGGTTCTGGCAGCTCTCTGGGGTGAGGGAGAAATGCTGCTTGGCTGCCTTTGGAAGAGGGAAGGAGGATGTAAACTCTGGGATTTGGTGTGTGGAGCAGTGACTCAGCTCTGGGGAAGACAGAGAAGAACACCCTCATTATTTACTGGGTATTCCTGTCCCAGCCATGAGCAGGCACCAGAGTTTGTGTCTTCAGCATCTTTGATGCTGCTGGATTCTTATTTCTCTAGGAATTTCAAGGCTAAAGTGCTTACAATTATATAATTTTTATTACTTACTGCATGGGAAAACGACCAAATTCCACACAATCTCTTAGAACCATAGTATTTTTATTGTTTTGGGGTTTTTTTTGTCAGTGTCTTCAGTACTTGGAAAAGGCACATTCTGTAAACAAGGCATGGAAGTTGTTTGGTGTCTGATGAGATCTGTTCACCATGAATAAAATTGCCAAATTATTTTTGTACCTGTTTTTAAAGCATTCTGAGCCTCTGGTGACTGCACAGTCATTTAAGATAGGGATTTTTATGACTTTAATTTCCATTCTGTGCCATAGATTTCTATAAAAAGTCGTGCCTTATTTTTCAGTGTGTGAAGGGCTCGTAGCTGTACCCATTCAAATGGAGTCAGATGATGAGTATCTTGACTTGGATGAGTTTTTAATGGCACTAACTGGGTCCTCAAGGGGACCTTACCCACACAAAAAACAATTTACAGCATCTGTGATTAGAATTTGGTGCTGGGAGAAGAACTGGCTCTGCAATAGGCATTTTTAGGGAAATGTCATCAGTGGCTGAAGAGAGAAAATGAGGAGAGAAGAAAGTTAAGTTGAAGTTCCAGCAGTAACCAGGGCTCTTGTTGGAAAAAGCAGGATTTGTGACAGCCTTCAGGATCCTCAGAACATTCCAGGTGGAAGGAATGTAAATCTCAGACCTGGGATGGTGCTCAGGTGCAGCTTCACAGAGTGAAGAAACAAGACCTCGGGGCATTTCAGTGGTGGAGAAAAGTCAAAGCTGTAGGAGAAGAGAAATTTGAACTGGGAGAACATTGAGAGTGTAATTCATGTATTCCAATCAATCCATTTAAATATCTTCCCTGTAATTATTGCAGAGCTTCTGAACATTTATAGTGGACAGCTGAGGTTGCAAAGCCTCATGGCAGAAACTAGACACAAGGTGGGAGAGGAAATAAAAAAAAGAGAAGAGATTCCTTGGAAAGGTTTTTATAAAATCCCTCCTCTGTAAACACCTTCAGGTTTGGGATTGGCTTGAATGACTGAAAAAAAAAAAAATAATCTGGCAAGAGAACTGTGCCCCAGAAAAATTCCTGCTGCTCTACTCTGGAGCTGAAAGCTGACACTGGGAATTACTGAAGCAGTAAATCTGGAATTTGGCTTTATACTCTGGCCTGGCACAGCAAATGAGCTGTGCCCACAGTGTGGGACCTGGGGCTCTCTTTGCCTGCAGAAATACCAAGGGTGCCCCTCTGAGCCAGGCACGGTGCCACCGGGGGAGAGCCTGGAGTCTGCCCTTGGAAAAACACAGATAATGCTCAAAAGACAGGCCTGGCTGCAATAAGAAGGGAGAAAGGAGCTCATTCATGGAGAGGATTTAGATAAAATTGGCCAGGGGAGATGTAAGTCTGTCAAAAACACACGGGAGCACAAAGGAGATTCAACAAAACGAAGGAGTGAATGACAGAAAAAGCCCTTGGAATGATATAGAAGGAATATGTGAAGAAAGGGATGTGGAAGAGCCAGGGTTATGCAGATTTGTCTTGAACAGTAAAATGTGAATGTGCTTGTTTTGGAGCTGCTGAGGAGTAGAAATGTGAATATTGCAGCCTGTGCACCCCCTGGCCATGGAAAAGGCTTGACACTGGAAATTCGAGCTTCAGAAGGTTAAAAACATGTAAATCATATTAAAGCAGTTGTCCTGTCCTTTGTTATGTCTTCCTGAATGCTGCAGAACATTGGAATTCTGTGTCATCTCTCTGCTGTAGTAAATCCAGAGGATTTTCTGTCTTTGGAGTTGTGATCTCTGTTTAACTTTGGTTGGGAATTTAAGGTAATTGGTTGAAGGTAACTGGAAAGGGAGAAATGGTCCAAAATTAATCCAAAGCACATATTTAGGGAAAAGAGTTATGAGCACTGAATGTATCCCTTGGGTGGGTGTATTTCTCATCCATTCCTACTGCACTCCAGAGTTATGCTCATGACAAACAAGGTGTTTGATTGACTTTCACAGCAGTTCCTGACCTGTGATTTTATATAAATGTGTGTGTCTGGTGCAAACTACCCAAGAGCTCTCTCAAACCTTCTATTTCTTGCACTTTCCACATTATCAGGCTTTACTTAGTGCCAAAATCAAATGAGTGGTTTCTGTACCAGCCTGATGGCTCTGTGTTGCATCCTCGTGGGGGCTCTAAGGAGCAACAGGGGTATTAAAGCACTTTGGGACTTAATTAATTACTAATAGATAAAATTAATAATACTATATACTAGGAATTACCCAGCATTTCTCTCTTGCAGTGCTGTCAACAGGTCTCCTACTAAAAGTGAGTTGATATAAAGATATAATTTACAGGCACAGGTCTGAAAAGACCTCAGATCATTTATATCAGATTATTTTACTAAGTAATTCATTATTAGTGGTAGTATAATAATATTAGAATACTTTTTGTGTAGTTGCTGGAATGCAGAGGAAAAACTGCTGTTAAAAAATCAGATAACCAAGGTTAAATGTGATATCATTCCCTTTTTGTTGTGGAAAGGAATATTCTTTCCTTTTTGCTTTTCAATGTTATAAAGGACTCGTGGAAGACTGGAATTGTTCCCAGGCAGATGTGAACAATCTCTACATAGAGATTTTCTGGTTCTGGGTTTTACTTTATTCAATGTATTTCCTTCTGAATTTGTTAGGATTTTGGTTTGTTTGGAGCTTGGTCAATTTGCTGGAAGTCAAGAAGAAAAAAACTAAGAGGAAAAAACTGCTATTTCCCAGCTCTGGGTGCCTCAGGTAACTTTCTACCAAGAAAATTAAAATATGTACATTGGATCTCAGTTTGATGCTGTAACTCACCTGTTTCACTTCCATTTTTCTGGTTTTTGGGTCTTGGGAATTCAATTCTGGAGCTGAGGCTCCTCCTCATTATGTTCTCCTGTATTTAAGTGCATCTGTGGGATTTATAGACACTGTTTTCTTGTAACTAAACCAAAAATATTCAAATAAACAAACATTCTCTTTGGCATTCCCCTGGGGATATTAAAAACTGTCTTTAAGCTGCTGGAAATTAAATGCTGAATTATTTTTTTATTCTCTGCTGCTTCCCTCTCTTCTTCAAGACCTCCTTTGCTTTCATGTCTGTCCCTTTGGTAAAGAGAAAATTAGCATTTCTTACCCAATCTTGGTAATACTCATCTTTAAATTTTCCAGGGAGATGCTTCTTTACTTCCAACCATGAGCTGCCTGTGCAGCAAATTTAGTTTCAGGTCTACAAGTGAAGAATGTGTTCAAGGTGTTAAGTTGTCTAATATTCTTACAGGAAATGAGGTTAAAATTGATGTATCTTTGTAAATACACAGATATTAGGGTTTGGTTTTTGGAATTATAAAGTATTTTACAACTTTAATTGTAAAATAATCTGATAGAAATGATCTGAGATCTTTGCAGTCCTGTGCCTGCAAATGGCAGGAGAAATGTTGACAGCACTGGAAGAGAGAAATGGTGGATAATTCCCATGGTCTGGTGAGGAATATTTATATTTTAATACAAATTGCATCAGATGTTACCACAGATAAACTTGTGTTTGGTGGCTTCTGCACATTTCAGCAGGAAATGTGTATAAACCAGCCTTTGCTTTGATTTTTTTTTGTTTTTTAGGCATTGTAACTCTTTATAATTTGTAAAATGAGATGTTACAGTGGGGCCAGGTATTTGCTTTGCTTGGAGATGGCTCCAAATATAAAGTGGGAGGTGTCCCTGCCCATGGCAGGGGTTTGGAACTGGATGGTCTTTAAAGGTCTCTTCCATCCCAAACCATCCTGTGATTCTGTGGGTCACTTGAACACTTTACAAGAAGAAAACCTCTAAAATTGTCACAGAAACACTTTACTGGGAATATGCTCCAATCACCCTGTGATTGAAGCCTGTGAAGGCTTCAGCAAACAGAAAAACGACCACGTTTCTAGGCTGTGCTTCCATCTATTCCTGTTGTTCAGGCAACTTTTAAATCAGAAAATACACCTCACATTCCTTCTGCTTTGGGATCCTGTCTGCAAGGAAAGCTCTGAACTCACCATTTTAAAGGCAACAACCCAAATGTTTCAAAGCTGTGGAGCCCAGGTTTCTTTTAATTCTTTTTTTCCTGTGGTGCAGATTTTAAACTGGAGCAGTTTAGGAGGAATCCTGGATGGGGAGGAAGGGGTGCAATTTGTCCAGGGGAAGAAATGGGAAGGAACAAGTCAGGAGGATGTGAGTGACTCAGTGCCATAAGGTATAAATTCTACGGTTTGCATGTTTAAAAAAAAGTCTTAGATGTCTTTATACCTAGTAAAATCAAGGTTTCAAAGTCAAGCACTGACAAATGCAAAATTAAAGATGCTTTAAAAAAAAATAACCGAACAACCAAACCAATGTTTTCCTCCCAATCAAGCATAATCTAATCTATTTCATAACCAGGCCTTTATTTTCTCCCCACAGGGTCATTCACCCATAAATGATCTAAAGCAAAGGTAGCAGGTTTACACACTGCTTACATTTCCTGCACTGCCAAGGGACTGCAGGTAACAATCCCCCTGCTCTTGCAAATTTGCCAAACCCTGCAGGGCACAGAAGTGGGAGCTTTTAAAATTTGCTGGCATGTGGGACTGCAGTTCATGTGAGACCATTCAGTGCCAGACACTTAAAATCTTGAAGTGACCTGTGTAGTGCACTTGCCCAAAGCCAGTCCTGGCCCGTGCAGAGGCAGGTAAGAGACTCCTGCAGTGCTGAATTTCTGCTCTGGAATCCTCCCAACAAAGCTGCTCTGAGACTTTCTACTCTGGCTTTACTACACCCTCTCTGTGCTCAGCCTTTTGGTGCTTTCAGCTTGCAGGAGCCAGTGCAGCTAATGGCTTTTTTTTCCTCAGTGGGATGCTTTTCCTTTTGGATTAACTCTGCTGCTTTTATTCAGCAAGTTTCTCCTCTTCCAAGCCTGTTTAATAGAAAGCAAATACCCTGGAAATAAAAATATCCTGCAGATAAAGCCATGAGTGACATGCCAATGAAAGGCACATAGAAAAGGCAAGCTGTGGGATAGGACTTTTAATTTTTAATTCTTGGAGCAGTGAGGATGGACTTGCAGGAAGATTCCTTTCTCTCTTTGCAGCTTGGATTTGATGTTGAGGCGAATTTGGCAGAGTTGGACATTTGGGTAATTAACCATTTGGGTAATTACATAGGCCAGACCCCAAATATCATTAGTAAGGTGTTTATTGAGAGGTAGAACTTGAGAATGAGCAGATTGCATGTGGTTTTAGCAGGTTGTGTTTGCTGGGAGTAACTTCAAGTGGAAGATTCTGTCAGAAGTGTAAAGTAACTTAAAATCAGCTGCACTGGCAAAAAAAAAACAAACCCCAAACCTCTAATTCCTTCTTTCAGCAGTGAAGAAATTTTTTTCTAGTGCCAACTTTAACCTCCCCTGGTCCAACTTGAGGCTGTTTCCTCTTGTCCTGTCACTTGTTTCCTGGGAGAAGAGACCAATCCCCACCTGGCTCCAACTTCTGTCAGGTTTGTAGTTTCTCTGTGTGTCCAGAATTACGTGACAAGGGCAGCAGTCTGTGATTTATGGGGCATCTTTAACTTTGGGCAAGGTGTGGGATCCCTGGCTGGAGGGATGGGCTCTGTGCGCAAGGAGTTTAGAAAATGATGCTTTGCAGAGTGTTTGTAAGAGAATTCATTTGTTTTCTGTCACATGGTAATGGATAGTTAAATTAAAAAAGGCTATTGTTTGATTGGAAGTTAAAAAAATATTGCCTGCTCAAATGATCAGAAGAAATCAGAATCGAAATGTAAAGCTCTGTGTCTCTTTCTTCTCTGAGCTTTTGAAAAGGCTTTTAAAATATTCCATGAAATAAAAAAAAAATAAAAATAATCTTGCTACTCTGATAATTGCTGGCTTTTAAAAACAGTCTGGGAATACTAAACCCAAGTGATTTGACGGGGAGAAAGATGGTAAATATGCAATTTTCTTGTTGTTTGCTGCATATTTATTCATTTTCTTTGGTGTTTTGGACTTCCTGTTCCACTGATTAGCACCATTGCCTCACTGCCTTAGGGACAGCACACCCTGTTCCTGCCTTGCCTCTGCAAAGGGAGCTCCCCAAAGCTTCCCAAAGTAGGAGGCTGGAATATAAGTGTGGAAGAAGACAGAGAGGAAAAATCAGCAGAAAAATGTCTCTCCCAGGAAATCTGAGCACTGGAAAATACTGAGGATTTAAAGGTTGATGTGTCTTAATTGTTAGGGGTGATTTAGAAGTTAAAGTTTGCAGAGGAATTTATTCTGACAGGATTGAAAGCCTGTGCTGACACAGATACTAAAGGCCCACACACTGAATTTCATGTATAAACCCATCCAGCAGTGGAATTTTACATGACATCTTCATGTCTAATCACAAAGACAACAATTGGGTGTAAAAATCATCACCTACTCATATTATTACTCATAAAATTACCCAAGGAAAAAGAAGCATTTGGTGTCAGCCAAACCCCTCACCTCGAGCTATACATTTTTTCTCTTAGTATTTTGTATCTCAATATGTATAAATATATTTGCATGTTGCTAATTGGAAGGATTCCAGATTATCTGACTGTTCCATACCTTGCACCTACATGTCTGTTCTGCTATAAAATAAACCACCTTTTGTAGGCCTTTGGTGTCAATAATGATGCTCATTTTTACAGGATGTTTGGGGTTTTTTACCTTTGTTCCAGGTTTTAGGGAATTAGGATTTTTTTTTCCTCAGACAGCTGGAAATCTCTGAATTTAGCCATGTCTAAGGTTAGCTAATAACTTTGGTAGATAATATGTTCTTGTAGTCATGCACACTCCTAAGTGCAAGATGAAATTAAATTCAGGTGTCAGAACTTCTGATGCAGATAATACAAACTTTTAGTCATTTAATTTCTTCTTTCACTACTCACAGTTTCATCTCCTGGCAGAAGTTTTCTGACACAGCACCAGGACTTGTCCTTCTGAAAATGGGAATATTCAACTAAGCAACCTGAGATCCTGTGGCTGCTTCAAGTCCAGGTGCTCCCCTCACTCCCTCACTTTAGATATAAAGAAGAAATTGATGTTTTAAACATAAAAAATATGTAAAGCACATAAAAAGCAGCCTTTTGGGTTCAGCTGCATTGCTGATCCTGGGATGTTTGCATCCTACTCTTGTGGTGAGTCTCTTGTACATAAAGCCCTGTTGTTGCTCTTAGAGGTGCTTTAAAAATTGAAATACTTTTGTGAAGCCTTTCTTTTGCTGTTCAGCAACAAACTAAACTGGGGTTTATTATAGTTTGATAATTTAGCAGTAAACACAAAGCTTCTGTTGCTACAAGTGGGAAAATTACATCCAATTAAAGTGACCGAGTCAGGTGCGAGCTTCTATCAATGCTTTTATTTTTGCTCAAAGAAACAAAAAGTACAAGCAATGAGGAAACCAACCTGGAGAAGGCTAATAGTTCCTTCTCCCTCTATTTCAACTGATATTTGAAACTTGTTTTACAGCACAGGTGAAACAACTGTGGGCAGCAGTGCTATGAGAAGGTAGAGAGGAGATCAGCTTTAATGCTGCCACATAGCAGAGATGAATTCTTTTTTTTTTCCATGTCTTAGGATAACCAAAATACACATTTTGATGGGAAAATGAAGAAACCCAGAGCAACATTGGAGAAGTTAAATACAAAACAGTAGTGAATATGCAAAATAGAGTTGATAAGCAGAGCGGTGAGGCAAAAGAAATAAGGATAATAGTGGAGTCTTAAATTGGGATTCTTTGTAAATGCTTGGCTTCCCCCCCACCATCCCTGCCCTGTAATGGTCTGTCAGTCTAATCAGGACAGTGATGCCACAGAGGGAGAGGGTGGAATTGAATTAGCAAAGCATCCAAAAGGAGATGAGAATGGGAGGCCTGATATCTGCATCAATATGTACCAACCACGTGGTGTCTGAGGAAAATGAGGTTAAAAAAAATACAGTTTTCTGCTTATACAGTACTTCTGCAGGAAGAGAATTTGTGCCAAGTGAGTAAATCCTCTTTTAGCACAGATTTCTTGAGGAGTTCAAACAGTAACATGAAAAGTGAAGTTACAGTACAGAGTGAACCTTTGGTTAAATACATGTTACATGTCTGTGTGCAGATATTGGGCACTTCACCATGTTCCAGGAGAGATTTTTTTTTTTTCTTTTTACCCTGACATACTCATTTATTCAAAAGTTTGTTCTGACCCATTGAGCTGGAGTTGTTTATACATTTGATTTTTCTGTGAGGATCAGCACTCCTTAAAGAATAGATCAAAACTCAAAAAAAAAAACTACATAGGACCAATAGAGCAGAATTGTTCAAGTTCAGTGAAATATTACAAAAAAAAAAAAAAAAGGCTTCCTTTTTTAGGAAAACTCAGCTATGGTAAAAATATCTACTACAGTGCACTGCACTGTAATAAATATTCAACATAAATTAATAATTTACAAGTACCTGAGCAAGTATACAGAGCACCATAGCACAGCACAGCACCAAAGGCAGTAGCTCAGAATTCTTAAAAAATAATGCTGTTTTAAACATTAAAAATTCGAAGTATTGTCATAGAAAATGAACTCCAGCTGGAGCTGAAAGATATAGTGCAAACTTCTGTCTTCACTTTTTCCAACAAAGGTGTCAGGTTTTCTAGTCATTTCACATCCCCAGTGTTGCTGGCCCTGGATACCTGTGGTGGATGTTTGGGAGCAGGTCTGTTGGAAAGAAAGAAAGAAAGAAAACAGCAAATTACTACTCAAACTCTTGATTTCTTTGGGTGCTCATCTGTTTTGTACCTGTTGAAAAATGCTACTCAGTGATGCAGAATAAAACTCAGAGCAGTCACCTTGAAATGTTATTATTTGCAGAATATCTCACTGGAATGCCAGCCCAGGAGTTTGTCATCAAAGTTCCCTCTTGCATTATTTTCACTAGAAATATTGGGAAATGTTATTGATTCTATTTTTTTTAATGTTTCTGAGGAATGAAGTGCCTCACTAGAAGAATTCCTGCAGCTTAAAACACCACTTTTATCTTCCTTGGAGTTTCCTTTATTCACAGGGAAGTGAAGACTATTGGGGAAGAAAACATCATTGACTATTTCCATAGTTATTCCACTTCCTGATTATTTTTTTCAAGCGCACAATTTGAATGGTTTTTTCCAGATGATTATTTTCAGATGATTTCATTATTTTCAGATGATAGAAATTGGAAATGTGTGAACAGGAAGTTGCTTTTATTGGTGGTTGACCTTAAACAGTGCTCAGCTCTCAGCCTAATTCTGGAGGGGGTCTGAGGAGGACTTTTTTTTTCAAGATATTGTATTTATTGGTCAGTTTTGGTAGATTATACAGTCAGGTGCTTGCACTCAAAGCCTCACAGGTATTAAAAACCTCATATTTATGGAAGTCAGAGCAACTGTGCTGCTGCACTCCCAGGGACAGCAACATGCTTTTGTACAAGCAAATAGAAAATGATTGTTGTGTAGCTCTGAGCAGTAATTACTCCAGACATTTTAGACAAGGCATTGGAAAGTGCTATAAATCAAAGCATTTGGATGAGGAGAACTGACCTTACAGGAGTAACAGGAGGCAGAGCCTTGGTGTGTCCAGGCACTGCTGCCCTTGCTCTGGTCAGAGGGTCTGCAGGGAGAGGCTTCCGAGGAGGGCTGGGCTTGGGGGGCTCCTGTTCCAACACACAAGGTCATGTGAGTTCTGAGAATGGACAGAAAACCCCCTGAACACAGCAACAACTGAGATAAAGTCAGAGAAACACAGAATCACACAATGGTTGGGTTGGAAGGGGACTTGGAAAATCAGCTTGTTCCATGGGCAGGGACACCTCCCACTGTCCCAGGTGGCTCCAACCTGGATTTGGACACTTCCAGGGATGGGGCAGCCACAGCTTCTCTGGGAATTCTATTCCAGTCCCCCCCACCCCAGCCTCACAGGGAAGATTTCGAACGATTTTGTTCCTTTTGATTCTTTAGAAATACAGAGTGCATCTCTATCAGAGTCAAGTAATGCAAACAACAAAGGTTGAATACATAACTTCATAAAAGTACTTCTACAGAAAGCTGGAAATGCTAGAAATCACTTTAAACTGGAAACTCAGATGACCACAAAAACAAACTGCTCCAGTCTGGTTTGGATTGGTAGCATCTGTGGAATTTTTTTTATTTTTTTTTTTAAGAGATGTTGCTGTGCTTTCATTCTGTGGAATTAAAGGCTTCATTAATAAAGAACAGAAGTCATCTGCTGTCAAATTGGCTCTTCTGGGTGGTCCTGGAAGCCCTGCAAACATGGCAATAAGTCTATTTGTGGTCTTCATTCTGAAGAGCTGGGACACATTAAGTGGTTTGCTCAGGGCACAAAAAAATCTCCAGTACATCCCCAAACTCACTTCAGATCCTTCCACTATTTTTGCTGCAGAGCTGTGCTTTTCCCAAGGAGTTTTATTCTTTATTTTTAGTTTGCCATAACAATCATCAGTAAAATTAACCAAAAGGAAACAGCAGAGCTTACAAGCATAATCTAGTTAAAGATCCCATGCAAGATGTAATCAAAACAAGCAATCAGAGCATGAATTGCTCAGGAATAAAGTACTTTTCATGATTTGTTTTCAGCCTCCCTTTGTTTTCTTACTTTTCATGGCAAATGTTTGCTGTTTCAAGAAGGAAATGCAGCTTCACTATCCATAGGCATTTTGATAAGGAGGAAAAGACATGAGCTTAATTAAATTTCAGACATAGCAATTTAAAATTTGCCACAAACTATACTTCAAAACTGCATGCAATGTCCATCCTCTTTTTTTAACTCTCTGCATAACTTCTACTTGAAATCAAAAGCAGCAAAATGAAAGCAAAATCTTATATTCAGTGTAATTAGTATTGACTGGCACCCAGAGCTTCCACTATGAATCAAGATAAAGATATCTTGCTCTAAGAAGTTTGTCTGAAAGCTCTGTTTTTGGAGGTAAAAAGAAGAAAAGAAATCTTACCATCATGATTTCTGAACCAAAGATTGTCCACTAAATTTCTTACACTATGAGATCTTTGTGTGTTTTGAAGTGAAATAGAGCAATTTGGAGCAAGCTGGATCCCAGCAGAAACTGGTACTTCTTAAATAACTGAATTAAGGAGTATCTATATGTACTACCCCAAACTATTCTTAGCTAATTTACTCCTTCCTAGCTTTGAGGGAGTAAAATTGTTAACTCCAGAAGAAAAGATTTTCTCCCCCTCCAGTCCCCTCTGATATAAAAAGGGGCTGTTTCTGCCAGTGTTGAGATAATGGACATAATCTTGAAAGAAGCCATTCTTGCTTTTATTCTCAAGTTTGCCTTGGGTTGATCCTCCTGTTTGTCCTACTTCTGTTTCAGGCAGCAACTGCAAACTGTGCTATTCTGCTTGATGGAGTAACTGTCACAATTAATTTGAGCTGCCAAACTGCAAAGGCTTTTGGCAGTTTCAGATCTGTCAGTCTTTGCTAATGATAGAACCAGAACCTGGTGTTCTACCTTGCGCTGGGTGTGGGATTTGGAGCATAAGGCACTCAGGAACAGGAGCTGTAGGGGAGCACTGGGCTGCTGTGATGTGCAGTGGGGTTGGGGCAGCTACAGATGCAGCATCACAATGAGAAATGCTTATATTTTCTTGGAAAGCCTTTTCTCCATCTGTATTCTGCTTAAAAAACAGAAAAGCACTTGCACTTAAAATCTTAACTTTGACCACTGGGAATTATGCTGAATGTTAAAGAAGGCAAGAAAATGAACAATGGAACCACTGGAGCTAAAGACAAGCAAGAAAACCAGTGTTACTTCACATTTCCTATAGAATTGATTTTAGAAAGAATTATGTTTTTCTCATTCCTCTGAAAAGGGAATTGACTAGAAAGATGGAAAAGGGGAGAAGAAAAAACTTAAATACTCTGAAAAGAATTAATAAACTGGCCACACTTGTAAACATTGGTCAAGCCTGAGTGATTCAATATTCAGACTTAGACAAAATTAAGACTAGATTCACTTTATTTGCTGTCACAATCCATTATCATCCTGCCATGGCAGATCAGTGCTGTCTTACAGAATCACAGGATGGTTTGGATTTGGAGGGATCTTAAAACTCTTCTTGTTCCACCTCCCACTGTCCCAGGTGGCTCCAACCTGGCCTTGGACATTCCCAGAGGTGGGACAGCCACAGCTTCTCTGGGAAACCTGTCTCATCCCTCTTTCTCTGTTATTTTTCCAAGCATTTCTCAAAGCACTGCAGCTCAGCTCTGTCTCACAGCCACATCCTCCTATCAATCACTGGGAAAGTGTCTGTGAGCAGCTCCCAGGGCTCCTGCAGGACACAGCCTGCTGTTAACAACATTCTCTCCATTTTAACCTTGTACCATCTCCAGGAGAGCACAATGTCTACAAAGCAGAAATTGCTGGGTGCCTGCTTCCTTTTGCTTGGAGACAGTCACGCTACAGATGAGACCAAAAGAGAGCAGCCAGTGACAAGAAAAGGGACTATTTAATACAGACAACTGCACAGACAACTTCATCTACCCTGACTATCGCCCTGAGATGCATCTCATTCAACAAAAAAGAAAAAAAAGAAAAAGAAAGGTTTACTATGTCTATTTAAACACTGCAATGAAAGGTATGTGTGCATGAAATAATGTGGGCAATCACCAGCCTGCTTTGCAGATCTGTGCTCTGGGAAAACTGAATGCAGTGAACTTGGCAGAGCAGAAGCACTTCAAGCTAATACACCTTTTGCTCTTGCACATCACATCTGCTATTTGGCTTCCTAAACTCTATCCTTGCATTTGGCCCCTTGCTAAGAAACCTTAGAGTTTCCCCTCTGGCTGGGCAGCTGCCTGTGTCTGCCTCCGATATGGAGATTGTTTGTACTCTTGTGTCTCTTGAGTGGTGAAAAGAGAGTTCAGGATCCTGAATTTCAGCATCACAACCCCAGTTGGCATAAAGCAATATATCTACACTTGCCATCTGTAACTCCTGCAAAGCATACAGGAAATACTGGGGGGGAAAGGGCAGCACGAAAGGTGAGAGAACATTTCATTTCTCCTCAGCACACGCAGTAAATATTCAACAGAAGATAATCACTGGTTACCTGGGAGAACCTCAGTGAAGGGGTAGCTGGCAAGGGTCTTTCAGGCCCAGCTTGGTGGCCTGGCAGCTGGGGAAGGGGGGGCAGGACCCTCTGTGGTGTTTTGAGTTGTGGCAGGTCGTGTGTCTTCACAGGGTTGCTGATGTCGATGATCTGGTAGGGCACAGGTCGCCTTGGGCCATCTCTCTGTGGAAAACATCCAAACACAAGCTGTCAACTCCAGGAGCTGGCACAGAATCATGGAATGCTTTGGGTTGGAAGGGACCTCAAAGACTATTTTGTTCCACCCCCTGCCATGGTTGCTCCAAGCCCTGTCCAGCCGGGGCTATTGCTGCTTTAAAATCCGTGTTATGCCCTTGCTTTTCTCTTCTAATCTGTTTTTATCCACCTTTAATACCTCTGCAAACACAGAAACAATGAACAGCTTCCAGAGTCCTACTCAAGCACTAATCCTCCCCCATTCAGATGCTTTGGTGTCAGAACTGGAAGCAAAACTATTTATTTTCTGCACTTGATATCTCCACCTGTCTTAAACTTGGAAGCCATAAATGAATTTTGAAGTCTAAATCTTCTCCAATTTTACTGTCAGTTCTACATGATATTAACTTCATTATATTAAATAAATGAGACATATAATATGGGTTTCCCCCCCTCCTTTTTTTTTAAAACTATTTAGGCACTCACTTTTTGTATGGTTGTGTTCTGTGGCTTCATGATGAGATTTTTACTAATAGAAGTGGTATGAACATGATTAGGCTCAGAGGAGCAGGAAGCTCTTGCTGGACTCACAGACCTGCAACACAAACATTTATTTGTGGAGCACACCATTCTGCTTTATAACTTTTTTTTTTTTTCTTTTTTTAAACAGTAGCCTCTTTTCAGAATGAGGTTTTGCAAGGACTTTCTGACTTGTTCTAGTAAACAAAGAAAGTAAAAACTGTCGAGCGCTCCTGCAAGAATAAAAATAAATATTGATTTTTTGGGAAAGCAGTAGTCTGTTAAATTGGCTTCTGCAATCTGAGGGAATGCAGCTTTGTTACACCCAGGAGACTATTCTAATGAATCTAACATTTAAACAGTAATGACCTCAAATATGAAAAGTTTCAGCTCACTCGACTGAGTTTAGATAAAAGGCCGTGCAATGGAATGAAACTATTTCAAGCAAATGGAACTAAAGGCAATACTTCCATCACTGCTTGATTTTTTTTATCCCACAAGGAAAGAGGGATATGTTCAAACCAATACCTGCTTTATTTACTGACTATCACTGAAATGAAACAAACCCAGGGAAAACACTGCTGTTAATCCTTGGTGAATATTTTTGTCAAGGCTGGCTCTCTGCAAAATATTCACAGTGTTTGGTGCTGAATGTCAGGATGAGACTTGCCATGTTCATGGCCTCCTTCCCCTAAGATCTACCCAATTATAATTAGGGAAAATGATCATACCTTAATTTCTCTATTGTTGTCTTCTTACTTGTGAACAACCATTTCATGAAAGTCTTCCTTTTCAGGTACATGATTGATCCAGCACAGATAAGGCACAGGATGGTTATCAACACTCCTATGGTCAAACTCTTATTATCTGCAACAAAACACACAAAGTTAACTGATTGTGATCCATCTTTGCTGAAATATAGTGGATAATTGAGCAGGACAGCACTGCCTGGCCTGGCTTTTTAACTGCAATGCAGGTGGAGTGAACCAACTGTGAATTAAGGACAAATGAACTCATTTCTTGTAGCCTGATGCTTGAATGATGGCCTGTTTTAAAGTTATTTCTTTAACACTGGGGAAAAAAATTGGTTAAAATGTGACTTTGTAGGTCGCTTCCATCTATCCCATTCTCTCTCCTGGTGAGGTATCCAGGTGCAAATATGAACACCTCCAGGTCCTTGCTGTCTCTGCACCTGTAGTAAGGACCTGTTTGGGTTGTCACCTGCCAAGAGGGCCTTAAGGTGTCATCCAGACACCCACAGGATGCTGATGGACATGCAATGCCAACTGCAATTTCCTCCATGGGCTGCCTGCTGCCAGGGTGGGGGGGGAAGAGTTCAACCTTTCACATATTCCATCCCTCAGACACGAGCAGTGTCTCAGCTCCTTTATAACCAGATTTAAAGGGTTTAATTGTGCTTTAACACCAGGCAAAGAGTCTGAAATTTGGCCTGCTGGGGTCCAGCCCAGATGCTGTCAAATTTAATCTGGAGGCAAAGGGAAGCCTTCAGCTTCCCAGAGCTGATGCTCTGCTCAGTGAGGGGCTGCAGCCTGCTGGACTTGCTCCAGTTCTGAATGCTTTAAGCTGCTTTAAGTGCCTTGCTGGGACCTAAAGGAGGCACAGTAGTGAGATGAACCCTGCCTGGATGACTTGCAGCTGTAAGAAAGCCTTATTTTTAGGAAGAGGTGAGCGGCAGCTCTGATCATTATGGGAGTGTGATACGATCATCGCCTGGAGGGGAGGATGTTGTGATTCTGCAGGGCTGCTGACCTAAAAAATGCACACTCCCACAGCACAGGAACCTTCTGTAATCCTTGCTCTGCTCCTCAGTGTCTGTGTCTCATCCTGACTGATTCCCAGCCAGCTGGCTCCCATCCTGAGCAAACTGGGATGCTGCTGAACACTCAGCACTGGCTGAGCAAAGATGTGGGGACCTCAGAGCACTGCAGAATTATAGGATCCTTAAGGTTGGAAAAGAGCTCTAAGATCATAAATCCAATCATCTAGTGATAAAAAATAATCTCCAGTAATAAATAGCTGGCTAAGCTAAGAGTGTGCAATTTAATTCCCTTCTCTAGCTAACAATTAAATATTTAAGGCTTCTTTGTGAGAAAAATAGTGTCAAACACATGGGTTTGTTCTCAGTCACTGAGTAAAATCCAAGTAGCAACTATAGGAAATTCCTCTAGAAATTTCTGTATTATTGAATGTAGCACTGTCTTCAGAGGAAAATGGTGAAAATCCAACATGTTAAACTAATATTTAAACAATTTGCTGTTAAATGGAAGTGTTGACTTCCAAGATACAAAATGCAACAATTATCAAAGATGTCCTTCATTTGTCTTCTCCAATTACTGATATATTTTGTAGTTCCTTTGATACTTCACTTTCAGGTAAGCTGAAAAAGGGACTATAATGGTGTAGAGAAAACCTTAAAATAAAACATTTAACACAAATAATGACACTTGTTCAGTGCCTGACCACAGTTTCTTTGCTATCTTTTTAAAAAAAAGATCTTTCAACAGTGAAATCATAATGTGAAGCTTTGTCATGGAAATGACCATGATGCCATAAATCCAATATTACAACTCACTGCAGCATCTGGCATGATGAGATGGGAAAAGAACCCATTTTGGTTTAGAATAGTCTTATTCTGATGAAAACAGAGATTATTTTGCACCAGGATTCAGTTTCTATATGTCTGTGTGAGTAGATTTTCTGTCACATACTCAGAGATATAAATCAGAAACACTTCTATGGAAGTCACCAAAGTTACAGCACTCGGGGGGGAAAATTGGCATGTGATTATCAAATCCCATAAAATTAACAATGTGTGGAAATAATTCTTTCTGAGGTTGGCCAAAGTGAAGTGAGACATTATAACCAATGTTCTGCAGATCCAACAAGGGGAAATTAAAACACAAATTATAGAAAATTTACATCTCCTGCTACTGTCATATGTGAGGGCAAGTTCTAGTGAATGTTTGGAAGCTGCCTGTAAAATGTAGTTTTAATCTGATGTGCTTTCCACAACAATCCTCCTTAGAAGAAAAAAATTAAATTATATTTTTGATCATGCAATAATTTTGCATTTCTAGTCATTGCAGTGCCCACTCTTCCTTAGGCACAGACCTATGGGAGCAGGTTATGTGTAAAATAAGGGATTTCCATCCAGGTTCACTCAGTGGAAAACCCCAGAACTTGGTGTATCTCAAGGTGAATCCAAGAGTACCTTGGCTTGCTGCACTCAGCTGCTAAACTGGACCATCTATCTTGAAAAAGAAAGGCAAAAGGAACCCTCCAGGACCACTCTGCCTTTAGTTATGCAAGAAAATTGATGCTCTCAACCTGCCTTGGCTTTCCTTCCTAAATTTCCAAGCTGGTGCCAACGCATTTGGATGAAGCCATTTGATTTACTGACTTATTTCCCCACCTCATAAGGTCGTTTCTTGCAAGATGCCACTTGTATTTCCACCTATTATCAAGGAAATAGCAGGTAAAGCTTGGATTCCAACTGACCTGCCTGTCTGATGGGTCCACTGTCCACACTGCCACCAAAGCCTGGCTTGTCACAGAAGGGGGGAGCCCAGTCAGCCTCACAGTGACAGTTCTTTTTGTTGTTGCAGACCTGCAAAACAAGACAAATGGCTCCACTGAGACCTGCCTGATAAGGGCTTCTGATCACACAGTGACACATCTGAGAGGAATTAAACTCATTGAGGAAAAGGGAGGTGTTTGAATCTGCCTATTGGAGTAAGAGGGATCCTGAAAAACATCATTTATTTATAATGGTTGGAGTTGCCCCAGCTGACAATGCCAATAATATAGGGATATCCTTAAGGCATATTCAGGCATATTCTCTCTTTGCTCCCAGCAGCAACATTTTCTGCCTTCTAAAGTCTGTTCCTCCTGCCTCCACAGGAGCAGGAGTCCCTCCAAGGTGTTGGGGCTGGAAAGCTCTGTCAGCCCACTTGAACACTCCAGTCTATCAAGGACTTGCACTGGGCTCTGAACTGATTTTTCCACTGCTCTGAGATGAACCAGTTGCTGGAGGAACACGTGAAATTGGGATCAGAGCTGAGGAAATCCTCAGGGAGCTTTGATATCATACCTGCACTATCTGTAAAGATAAAGTCCTCAGTGTTTTGGGGGATTTAATCTCACTTAAGAAACAACTTGCAAGGCCTGATCTATCAAATGCCCCCTGCAGAATATGAGAGCTGCAGAGGACTAGAGCCCATCACTAACATCAGCCTGTTCCTGCTGCACAGAGCAGAAGGAGCCAGTAGACTCATGGATTTTTCCTCAGGAGGTCCCACAGTCCAAATGCTTGTTATTTTCTTCTGTTGCCACCCAAGGAGTGGCTGTGTGGTTAATATAGAGATTAAAATTCTGTGCTGAATCTACAGAATACACAGAATCAGAGAACAGTTTAGGTTGAAAAAGCCCTCTCAGATCATCAAGAACCTTTCTCCAGCACTGCCAAGGCCACCACTGCCCCGTGTCCCCAAGTGCCACATCCACAGGGATGTGAAATCCCTCCAGGGATGGGGATCCACCACTGCCTTGGGCAGCTGTGCCAGAGCTGGACAACCCTTTCCATGAATGAATTTTCCCTGATATCCAACCTAAAACCCTCTTGGCACAGCTTGAGGCTGCAGAGCCCGATCCTCTCCAGCTTCCCCCTCCTGTCAGGGATTGCAGAGAATTCCAGGGGCCCCTGAGCCTCCTTTTCTCCAGGATGAGCCCCCCCAGCTCCCTCAGCCCCTTCCCAGCTCCTTTCCCTTCCCTGGACACTCTCCAGCCCCTCACTGTCCTTCTTGTTGTGAAAGACCCAGAACTGAACACAGGGATGGCACAGTCACATGTAGATGCTTAAATCAATTTTTAAATAAAATACTTGGGCTTAGGGTTCCTTGTCAATATGGGCCTTAATTCTCTGCTGTCTCTGATCATCCCCATGGACAATCCACCCCACAGATTTATAAATGTGCTTCTCAGTAAGACACAAGCCAGTTCCCAGGAGTTTGGGTTATTCTGAATTTGCATTATTCTGGCCAGGTCAGCTGGCAGGTTCTCAGAAAAACTACCCTGGCTGTCTCTGCAGAGGACTAAAATATCATCCACAGAGCTCAGACTGACTGTGGGCATGGAAAATTAAAAATAAAAAAAATTAACTTTCCAAAGAAAGCAAGATAATCAAAAATATCCTTTGTTAAGCATTATTTTTTTTTTAAATTAAAGCACTGCAGGTGTTCCCACCTACAATTTCATTTTTTTTCCCACTCAGGAGGTGTGGGAGGTTCTCCACTGTCCAGACACAGAGATGCCAATCCAAGCTGATGCTCATTCCAGCTCTGTGATCACGGGCAGCACCACCAGCAGTGCCCAGTTCGTCAAATTCAGGGTGATAAAATAAGTTAAACCAAATTAAAATCCTTTCTCAGGAAAGGACAGGGAATTTCTATGGCTCTGCCAAAGTGGTTGCCACAGCTTTTCACAGAAACAAACAGCTCATCAGCAAACCAAGGTTAATAAGGTGTAGCCTGACTTAATTAACATTATCATAATGCAAACTGGGTTTCAAAACACTATTATTAAATGATACCATCAATTTTTTCATCCTGCACCACTTTCATGCCAGCAAACTCATCAAGATGGCTTTCCTTTATTTTATTACTCTCAGAAATGCTTTTTCATTTCACTCTCAACTCAAAAGCTTCAAATGAATCCATTCTAAAATTTTAATTTCTCTGTATCCATGGAGAAACTGGGGGTTTTTAACTATTAATGGGGATTCTTCATGGTGGAAAGTTAGACTCAAACTTGCTTTGAAGATGACAACATTCCTTTGTATCCCAAACTGTTAATTAAGAGCAAGAGAACTGCTGCCAGATAAACATTTCCTTGACAAATAAAAATAATTTCAGATAAGGGACAGCGAAAATGGAAAGACACAATTAAAGAAACGACTGCAGTGACTTTGACTGATCCATTACAAGCAATTATAGATCCCAAAGCCATTACACAAAGTGATTTCTTGTCCAGTGGCTATTGATTGCCAATAAAGTGTCCTGCAATGCTTACCCCACGTCCATGGCACTTGGTGGCACATTTGTGAACCCCAAAAACACTCGTGTTCTGGCACCGCCGATTGAGGCAAATCTGCAAAACAAAGGTAAAAGAAAAAGGGGGTTTTCAATGGCATCACATCCCTCTCTGCTCATCCTTTCCCAAATACACACATATCTAGAATTGTGTTGACACAAAGAGAAGGACACCAGCATTAAGGGTCTTTGTCTTCTTCTTCTCAGGTTTTTTGGAAGTCTTTTAACCCCAAATCTGGGGATGTTGGATTCTACTCCAGCCCAGCATCCTGGTCAACCCTGAATTTCATATTTGCTTGATGTGCTGAGCTTGTGTAAGTCAACCCTCACAGTTTCACTGGAGTGGAACTAGTGGTGAGCCCCTGGGGTTGGGGAGGTTTTTTTTAAGGCAGTTTGAAAACCAGTCATTTGCATTTTGTCAGGACCAGGAATGCACTGAGCAGGATTTTTCCAGGTACCTGTTCTGCCTGAATTTGTGTCTTCAGAGCAGCAAATTCCTCAAGGAAAGCTGCAGGTCTCCTCCTGGTGGAAATTATCATAGTTCTGTTCCTATCCACAGCAAAATATTTGCCCTGGACCCAGGGCAGCCTGAATATTTGAGTTCCTTGAGATTTATATGGGCTCATCATTGTTCTTCAGCAAAACTGAGACCTTTCTAGAAGTTTTTCCAAGTTAAGCAATTTTCTTTTTTTTTGGTGGGGGGGTGTCAAATATAAGCCAAACATATTTAATGATTTAAATGGAAGTGGAAGTAAGCAAATAGCATATGCAAAGGAAAGGAAAGAAGTAAACACATAGCACATGCAAAGGAATAAAATTCAATTTTTTTTCTTGTTTTCCTGTCATTACAGATAAACTTTACTCTGTGAATAGAGCTGAAAATTGAGGAGAAGCAAGATGAGTGCCATCTAATAATGCCATCAAACAGCCAAACAGCTGATGAAGATGTCAGTGGTGAGAAGTTCTCCTACTTTAAACTGATAAAAAGAAGATACTATGACTGGAATAACTGTTTTGACCAAAAAATATTAAAAAAAGGTCAAAAACCCCCGGACTGCACAACTTTGCTCATGTTTAACTGCAGTGCAGTTCAGTAGTACCAAAAGTCAGTCACAATAATTAGCATTAAGCAGGGAATAGTGTTGAAGGAGGCGACAGGGATGCTTAATCAGGGCACTTATCCCCTGGGGAGAAGGAAAAATGGAAAGGAAATTAGAGTGAATTGGCATCAACATGCACACACAGAGAGAATATGGTCTGATTACAGCAGCATTCCCAATTCAAATATTCACAGTGCAGCAGCTCACAGAATTCTGATCACATTAAAATGGCTGCATTTCAAATTGTGTAGCCCCAGCTTAGAAAAACCCAAGAATATTTGAATTCATATTCTTAATCCATAATACAAATGCACTAATGTCCTCAAAGTAAAACATACAATTTCAGAAGTATTAGCCTGTGTGTTCTATGGTGTGTATGGGTATGATTAGATAGATTAGAAAGATTAAATACTCATTAGTAAAACATAATGGGGTGCTTTCCCAGCCCTGAATTTTCTTTGAAAAGGCATTTGGTAGCAGATTGACTTAGAAATGTTGTAAGGGTTGTTTTCCTGTAACAGAACTGTAGTTTCACTAGGGATGTATTTCAAACCTGTTCCCAATGCAGGGTGATAATCCAACATAATTCAAAAGCATTCAGAAATTCAAAGGCTTACTTGAATTTACCACAAATTATCAAAGCACTTGTTTTTTTTTTTTCCTCTTTTGCAAGGAATCCACTGAGGGGATGGAGAGCTCCTTCATTTCAATAGTTCTTGGATTCCTTTCCATTCCTCCTCCCCTGTAAACTCATGGCTGTCTCCCATCTTTTTCTCAAAAGCAAAGCTAAGAATGAGGCAGCCATATGGAATTTGGGCTGCATTCACAGTGGATAATTCACAAAGTTTGCAAAACAGGATTGCAAAAATCAGTTTTAGTGGCTGAACCAATCAATACCTTTACAATTTTCTAATAATGCATATACAGATAATTTTTCCTGCAGGAAAAAAAAAAAAAAGTGGGAGCCATAATCAAAAAATAAAATATATTTTGAAACCTGAAGTGAAGTTAATGATAATTTTGCAATGCCAGAGACACTGGGAAAGTAAATACACTAAAATTCAATAACAATGTATTTTGCTGTATTTATTTTGCAGAAAACCTCAAGCCTACATGGACAGATACTTGGGACTGTCCTCAAATATAATCCCAGAATGGTTTGGGTTGGAAGGGAACTTAAAAATCATCTAATTCCAACCCTCCTACCACGGGCAGGGACACCTTCCACTAGAACCAGGTTGCTCAGATTTGCATCTGCAAATCAATGATCCAGAATAATGTCCAAAAGAGAAGAGTAAAAACCTTCCTCAGCCTAAAAATCAGAAACAATTATTTTGTGGAAAAACCCCAAAGAGAAAAAAAAGTCAGTTTAGTACAAAACACTTGGCCACACCAGGGTATGGATGTTCTCCCTGTCTGGGATTACTTCAGATTCTTACTTTTCCATCCTCACACTTGGTTCCTGCCAGGACCAGACCAGGATCAGGCATGTCATCCCCCAGGTACACGTGGGTGCCACGGCACAGGATCTTGCCACCTTCCTGCAGTGGGATGTTGGTTTCTATGGAAACAGCGTTGGTACCGATCACCGGCCGGTTCGCTCCGCCTTGACACTGGATTTTCCCACATTTTGCATCCCTGATGGCAACAAACAAACCCAAAGGGCAGGTAAATAAGTTGAGATGTTATATCAGCCCTCTCCCACCACAGGATGCAGGGAGAGACCCTACCTGGGCTCACACTTGGCAAAGGAGCTCTTGGAGTCTTTCCCGCAGTTGCCGTAAGGATCTCCCGCGGAATTGACTCTCTCGAAGCAGATCCCAGGAGCGGGTTTTGCACCTGAAACAAAAACCTAATCAGAACTTTCATCTCGTACAAGGTGGTTTTAATAATTTCCTTTGAGCTCCACTGATGCTTTAGGGGAAGGGGGGGATGTGAGCAGCATGTTGATGAAGCCCAGCCCTGCTGGACCAGCATGCTAATGGAAGAGCCTGGATGTGTGGGGTTTCCACTGCTATTTGTCTCTCCTGGCAATGCTGAGCAATGTAGAACTCCTTCTCTTTCAGGATTTCCTGAGATGATATCCCTTGTGAATCCTCCCAGGACACAAAAAGTTTGTGGAAATGCTGAATCTTGCTTGGGGAGCACAGACAAAAGCCAGCTGGGAAGTTAACTCCCTTCTTTTGACAGGAGTCCATATGGTTCTAGTGGGACCCCTCTTCAAGAAAGGCCTGTTTAAGGGTAATTCAGAACAAGCAAATCAAAAAAATCAGTGCTGTGTGACATGAGAAAGGGAAATACCCTGCTGGTAATGCAGGTCAATGTACTGGGGAGGGGAAGGGATCCCATCCCCACCTTAATCCCCAGGACATCCACTCCTGAGAGGAAAGACTGACTTGAAAGGATGGTCCTTTCTACCACAGGGTCACAAGGAGGAATCTGGGAAGACAGGGAGCATCTGGTTCTTATCTACTTTGGCCTTTTCTGATGGAGACATACCCTAATGGCAAAGGAACTTCCCTGGTGGGAGTAGGACTGGAAATGTCTGTGCAGGCAGATTACTCATCCCTGCATTTTAGAAGTTAAAGGTTACTAACAGAACATCTAATGTTTTATACAGACAGTCTCCTGACCATTTTTCCCTCAGATTATGACCAACTATGGAATATCTTCTTGGGGAAGATGCATGTGTTCTTCTGGAATGTCAAGAGATGGAGGATCTGCTCCCCTGCTGCAACAATTAGTCCATGTTGAGAATTTAATCCCCTTGTTCTACTGTGAAGTGTGGCTTTTATTTCTAGCCAATAATTGCAGTTCCTTGCAAGATTAAGAGGCCTTTTGTTAGGGCTCTTTATTTCTCCATATTTTCTCTCTGTGAAGACAATTACCAGCACAACCAAGTCATTACCAACATTTCAACTGCTCCCAAAAGAGAGCAGACAAGGTGCTGAGGAAACACACTGGTTAAAACTCTGATCAGAGGACATTTTTTTTACTTCTGATAGATCAGCCAAACTAAAACAAAAAGAACTTGGCAGCAAAAGATGTGATGGCCTAAAGGCTGAAAATATACCATTTCTACAGTGTTCCTGTTCTTTAACAGAGACAGAACAGCTGAACTAATGTTACTGCTTGTCAAATGTTTTGAGCCACTTCCAAGTGTGTGTGCCTCTAACTGTGGGTAAAACATGGCATTTATTTAAACCATCCTGAAGATTTCATTTAAAAGCCTTCAAAGAGGATAATGTTCTTTTTTTTTTTTTTATATATATATAAGGGGGTCATATTCCTGGAGAAGAAAACACAAACATGATTGTAAAACTTTCAGTCAGTGTGGATCTTTTTGCTAATAACTCAGAGATTAAAATTTCAATTAATTATCTGCATTTCACAGCCAGAAGCTTGACTAATACTATATACTGCTGAACAGCAATCTAATGCTATTACAGAACAAAATACTGCAACTTGGAGAGGCTTAAGAAGGCACCCTCTTTTCCTTCTAACATTTTTACATACTGAAACTGGAAACTCAGAAAGAAAGGCACAGAAGGAGCAGAATATGAGCTCTTGGTTCCCTGGAGAGAAGGACAAGAGCTTGAAATTCTTTGCAAGATTACGATCGAGCTTGCTGAGTTTGGAATATTTTTTCGAATCTGGAACTACTAAATTCTTCTAATTCTTTTCACTGAAGCACAAGCAATAATCAAAAAATCGACAGAAGGGTCCAGACAAGGCACTGTGCAAAAAGCAGGAGTCAGATTTCCATTTTCAGCATGTAGATTCCTCCTTGTCTTCCCAGGGCAGGCACATCAACCATTCAGCTTGAGACAGACATTAACACGTGCATGTCCTATGGCAGCTTTGGAAGGGGAGGAAAAACCCTTGCTGTGAGCAAGAGGCCAAGTTAACCTGATTTTCTCTAAAACTCCTTTTTCTCCCACATCTGCAGGGCCCTACCCCACCCATCCACCATCAACGTGTGAAATTGCAGAAATTGGGGGTTGTTTTTTTGTAGCCAGGAGCTTCTTGCTCCAGCTGATGGCAGGTAATTACAAGGACTGGATGATCCCTTGGAGAACTGTCAGCAGCATCCCAGAGCTCAGACATGCTTTCCCCCGGGGTGGTGTGTGGCTCCAAAAAGCTGCCAAAAGCAAAATGAATGCTCCTGTCTTGTGCTTTGACTGCAAGGGATGTAAAGGCTTATTTTAAAAAGAGAAAGGGCTCACTGAAATGCTGGGGGATTTGTAAGGTAATTATCTTCCTCTTTCGCTTGGTTAAACTTTTTTTGCATGGTGGATTTTGGGGTTTGGTGTTTTTTTTTGAATGTAGAAGTCAAGTGTTCTACAGCTGATGGAAAGCAGCCTGCAGGAAGAGAAACACATCTGCAGTGTCTTTGCAGGGCTAAGACAGTGAGCTTTAACTCCAACCAATATCACTTGACAAGAGGAAAGACCTCATGGAGTATAAAAAAGCTCTTCCCTGCCAGGCTTGGAGCAGCCTGTGTGTGAAAACACCTGGTACCCAATGATCATCTGCAGCTTGGAAACCAAAATGCAGCTTCAGTTGGTGTCTGGTATCAAAACCAACACATGCTGTTGCTTGGGATTCAGATGGCTCTTCCCTCTCCCTGCTGGCTTCTCACAATATTTGGACTTTTTTATAGATGAAAACATATCAGGGTATAAGATGCTGAGCAGATGGAGCTCCCAAGTTAAAAGGAGGTTTGCAGAGGATGCTCAAGGAAGAGAATTGTAATGTTGTGTTTCTGGAGGAAACCCATTTATCACCATTGCACCACACAAGCTGAAGCAGAAAGTCCTGTCTTTCTCTGCTTTGCTACTTCTGCAGGCAGAGGCAGAACGATTTGTGAAAGATTTCTAGTGGTTATTAAGTGCTTTGAGCTGGATGAGCAGAGTTTATTTCACTTTGCCACTGGTAATTATAGTATCATGACCCTGTAATTAAGGTCCTGTCAGCCTTTCCATGCCAAGCCTTATTCAAGGGATTAAATCAGCCCTTTGAAGCTGCAGAAGGTCAGAGCTCAGCACTGCAGTTGTCAGCCTGGAGACTGTCTTTTGCTCCAAATGTGTGTATTGATGAGATCATTTTGTTCTCTGTACAGCCAAAAAACCGGAGATGTGGTGCACCTTGGAAGTTGTACAGAAATGCTGTGTCATTTCAGACCAGCGGGGGACCTGCTGTGAGAGGAAACATCGTCACAATCTCCCAAAAGGAAAGAAATTTCTGACCATGGTGCTGATTCCAGGAAGAGGAGAAACACCCACTATCAGGCTGAAGAGGAAGATATTTCAGTTCAGTTCCCAGCTGCTTAGGGGTGTGGAGGGTCAAAAAAACCACAACCTATGAGTAAAAGGCTGAAGTTCTGCTGCTCAGGCTGTGCCAACCAGCACCATGAACAACTGGGCAAATAAATACAAGCATAAAAATAAGGTTCTTTGTCATGTAGGTTTGTTTTACTGCACTGATGATGCAAAGCAAACGTTCCACACACTCCCCTTGGCCTCTCTCTCCATCTTGGTGATCCCTGTTACCTCTGAGCAAAAGCAAAATGGGATTAAGCAATTTTTAGCATTTTAAGGAGAATGATGTCACCACTCCTGAGAATATGTCTTTAAGTCTTTCACATCTTCAAAAAACAAGGCCTGGCCATAAATCTGTTATGGTTTGATTTTACTAATTCAAATCTTTACAGTGCTTGGATAATTAGCATTTTAGCAAAACCAGCAATGGTTTGGTCAGATAACTGAGAAGGGCAGCCCATTTATTTTGTCTGTAGAGGGTTGTTCCTGGCAAAACCCACAAAGCTTTTACACCAGTGGCAGGTCTCTGTAAGAATTATTGACATTAAAATTAAGAATGTTCCTGCCTAAACAAATGGCCATGTCTATGCAACACACTTAGGTGTGTTCTAATTATTAAATCAATGCCTGCCATTGGCTCCCCAGAATCATTGCTTTGTTCCCACCCAGGGAAATACAGGAAAACACACTGACAAACTTCTTCTCCTCCCTAAAGAATCATTTTCTTGTCAATGTAGAAAAAGCCAAGAGTCTAAAGTTGAAAATCTTCTATTCCCTGGTGATCAATAATTCCTCTGTCTTAAGCAGCTTTATCAGTGTATCTGATTCCCCTGGAAAATGCCAATGGAGTAGCAGACATCCCACAAAGGCACCACTATTGATGTATTTTCTCAGTCCCACGACTATCAATAGGTCAGATCAGTGCAGTTTGGTATTTTTGAATATGAAACAAAAAAAAAGGTCACAATCAATTCCTGCACATTGCTGCTTACAGATAAAAATTACATGATTTATGGGGAGAGAGACAATGAGGAATATGTGTGTTCTGGGAGCAGACTGGAACCCACTTGCTCTCTAAGAGGAATCTGTGACTGTTTTCAGAGACTCCTCCCCTCTTTCCCACCAAACTGTCCAGATAGGAAACAGCAAAAGATATTCCTCTATTGGATTTGAGTTTATCTGATGAAAGCAACAAAAACAACCCCAAGGAAATGCAAGTGCGTCTTTCTGGAAACAGGTTCCTATTGCTCAGCCTAATGTAAACAAGCTCTGACAGTGTTCATCATTTTTCTTTAACTAGATCTAAAAATATGAAGATTGACATTTATCCTTGGGCTTCTGGACATCTGGAACCTGATGAATAAAGAAAGATACACGAAGGAAGACGCTAATATGGAATTCAATCTACCAAATATTATTTTAGGAAAAGTTATTGTGTTTTGTTCTGAATGGGTTTCTCCTGCTGGGAAGAAGGAAACAAGGATATAATAAAAATGAACGGTGATCTGCTTTTTCTTTAAGGGATGGAATTAAAAAAAAACCAAAAAACCACCAAACCAAACAAACACAAAACTACTGCACTCCAAAACATGCAGTTGTTAAAAACAATTCTAATCAATTACAACAATCTGGTAAAAGGTTTCAATGTATCTTTTTGATCAAAATCCAGAGACAATATCTTAAAATGTCAAGTTTCTCTTTCTGCTGCAAGCAAGGCCAGAAAGATTTTTGCTTTTTTTTTTATCTGTACCATGATTTTTTCCAATATCCAGTATGACCCACCTACCCTTCTTCCTATTCCACCCCACATAAAAAAAATATAAAGCAGTGATAAAGCAGTGGATAGTCTCATCCCTAATCTTTAAACCCAGAATACAGGCATTTTTATAAGTCTTCAAGGCCAGGTTGGATGTGACTTGGAACAACCTGGGATAGTGGAAGGTGTCCCTGCCCATGGCAGGGGGTGAGACTGGATGATCTTTAAGGTCCATTCCAGTCCAAACCATTCTATGATTATTTCTAATTTATATTAAAATGTGACAAGAATTAAGACTTTCAGTTCGGGTTTAGTCATGTCCCATCCTCTTTTTTTTCAAAATCCTTATCCCTGAGCATTACCAAGACCCCAAAAAGGGTATTCCAGTAAAAGTCTGTTTGAACTCTGTTCTCAACAAATCATCTTTCTCATAAAGTTCCCCCCAAAGCCTTGACCACTGGAGACTCCATGCACAGCAGTGCCCATATTGAACAATCCCAAAAAGAAAGAAGACAAGAAAGAGTTATAGAAGCCCAGGGGGTTTGGAGGACTTGCTGTGTTGGGAAACAGACCTGGCAAGGGAACTGCAGCAGCTCAGCTCACTGACCTTTAGATGAATTTTTCTCAGCCGCTGAAATTATTAACAGCCTGAGCGAGTAACTTTCCATGGCAAGGGGAAACTGGTTCAGGAGGAGATTTTGCCTTATCCAAGAGAAAATGTCTCTGCATCCAAGGGATTAAAAATCCCAGTCTGACTAAGGCTGGAGGCTATAATTGTCCATGCTTGTGTGAGCTCACATTAACCGGAGGGCACGCGTGGGATTCGGGGGAGTCGATCAGATGCACCATTTGTTCCATGTGAGGAGTTTCATTTGGAACTGGAACTCCTCCTGAACGTGTTCTTATACCCACATGGCCAAGCTGACCTGCTGTCTGTATCAGTGGTGTTAGTTCTTGAGGTGCTTTAATGCTCTTTTAAAGAGAAATTGGGAATGGCCCATGTCCCTCTAAGATAAGAGATGAATTCTTCAATAGACTTCTGAGGAAGGTTTTTGACATCTGTGTGTCATTATATTGATAAGTTTTGGAACAGAGTTAGAGACAGAGAGATACTGAGTTGAAAGAGGTTAAAGGAGCTGGAAAAGTTAGTTTGAAAGAAATAATTGCATCTGTCTCTAAATAATGCTTCTCCCCAGGAGAGGTAAAAGTGGTTTTCAAATCTGGCAGAGGGGGTCAGAGAGATGCCAAAGGAGACATGACTTGTGCACAGCAATGGATTGACAGCAAAATGCTGAGTTAATACTTGCATTTCAGTGGAAGGGCCACAGGGCTTTACAGAGAGGTGAACAGTTTTCCTGGGATATAAGTTTAGGATAACTCAAGAACTCGTGTTATTAGATTTCTGCAAAAAGGAAGTAAATTCCCACGGGAGAGTAAAATTCTTTTCTGCTTCAGTGCATATTCTGCTAAAAGTCCTGTCAAGAGGCAGGTTTACAGGTAACACCAGTTAATAAAATAGATTGGATGATACAAGAGTCTCATATTAAAGTCAAATATTGAGCCCTGCTTTGGGATGTAGGCAGATGAGCTGGGATGTTTTGCAGATGAGCTATTTTAGAGCACAGAAGGAAGCTCACACTCCAGTTTGAAAAAGGACGTGATTCCAGCCCGTCAAGAGCATTCAGCACTTTGTAGGGTGACATCAGGCTGTATCAAAGCCAGTATAAAATGATTTGTCTCAGCTCACCTATCCATTTGCAGTGTGTTGCAGAATGAGCCTAATTACTGTTGCTCTCTGCCTCCTGCTGCAAGAAACGAACACGACAGCAAATCAAGGCTAAAATGAATCACAAAGAGATTCCTTCATTATTCAGCTCTCCATTTCAGAATAGATACAGATTGGTGCTGTATAAAATCCCCCCAAACCACATGGTTTATCTTTTTTTTTTTCCCCCAGCCTGAGTCACGAAAAGGTCTGTTCTGCCACTCACCTTGGCCCCAGAGGGTGATGCACTGCTGCTCGTGGGTCTGGCAGATGCCATTGTAGCAGTACCCATCCACACCATGGCAGGGGTGCCCATCGTGCAGGTACACGTTGGCTGGGCACTGGGGGCTGGCACCTGTGCAAAACTCAGGCAGATCACAGGAGTTGCTGGACTCTCTGCAAGAAATCCCCGCTGGCTTTAGCTGCAAAACGAGAGAGAACTTGAACTGCTGTGCTGGACCAGCACATGAACAGCTTGTTCCACTGGCTCTGCACCAAGTGACTGCAGAGGACAGGGGAAGGATTGCACAGTGCTTTAAACGCATTTATTTGACCCATGTTGGGAAGGGTTTGGCAGGAAGGAGGGTCACGCTGAAGCTGCAGCTGCAAACACGGCTCATGTGGCTCAGGTCAGAAGGTAAAGGCAGCCCTGATGTTTTCTGTGCCATGGGCACAGGGCTGTGCTGCAGAGGATGATCTGTAGCACTGGCCAAAAGTCAGACCAGAGAGTGTTTCATCCCTGTGGCTGTAACAGCACTGCAGTGACCAGGGCAAACAGCTGACCACAGAACATTGTGCTGTGTTAGGGCTTGTGAAGCCACCAGCCCACTTGGCTCCCAGTTTAGGTACCTGATTGTTTCCTGGGAGAGAAGGCTGGAGCTGTTGATCTTGGAAGTCTTTTCCAACCTTAATGATTCTATGGAGTTATATTTCCTCATGGAAATGTTGCTGTCATGGGCATTAGATCTTCAACTCCTCTTCAACAGAGGAGACTCTGTGGGGAGCAGGGCCAGGAGCCCAGGGAATGGGCTGGAGCTGTGTCAGGACAGGGGCAGGTTGGAGCTCAGGCCAAGGTTCTGCTTTGCCCAGAGGGTGGGTGGGCACTGCCCAGGCTCCCCAGGGCAGTGGGCACAGCCCCAAGGCTGCCAGAGCTCCAGGAGGGCTGGGATGATCCTCTGGGGACAGGGGGGGACTCTTGGGGATGGGGCTGTGCAGGGCTGAGGGTTGGACTGGGTGGGCCTTGGGGGTCCCTTCCAGCTCAGCACATTCTGTGATTCTATGAACTTAATTACAAAAGCAGTCCATGTAACTGTTCCTGACCTGTCCTGATTTCCCTGGACAACTACATTCTTTTTGGAGCTGAAGGCATCTAGTAGGACATGGTGCAATGTGCCAGTGTGAACATTCACTTCCCAACACCAGCCACAAAAGATGGGTGTGCTCTGGGAGCAGCCCTGACTTTTAATCACTTCCCTTTTGGTAAAAAGCAAAGAGAAATGGAGATTAATTTTGCTGAAAAGCATTTGCTTGCTGTGATGAGCACTTGCTGCTCTGATCTCTTAGGCAGATGGTTGCCACAGACACAATGGGGACTTGCTGAATGCTTTATCAGCCCATATGCAAGGGATGGTCTGAGAATTCAAGCAGGTAAATGCCTGTGGGAAGTTGGCTTTTATAGTATGTTAGAAGACAACAAGAGCTGATGATCTGCTATTAAAAATACATATGCTGTTGATAGAATTAATATTTTAAGAGTCTTTCCAAAAACCAAGGTTCAGCATTGAATGACTGCTTGCCATATAAGCCTGAAAACAATCAAAGCATGCAATAGTTCATGGAAGAAGAGGTCTTGCTTGAGCAAATGAAGTGGCCCCAAGTAGCACAGACACCAATTAAAGAGTCTGTTGATCTGCTCCTTAATGGCATACAAGTGTCTTGAGACTTATTGGCTTGTTCTCTATCCATGCTCACTGCTGTGAAGTTGGGAAAACCCTGGAATTCTGCCCACCCCCCAGAGAAAAGCAGTGTTTCCCAAGGTTCACCTGGCAGTCCTGGCAGCAGAGTCCGTGTGCACACACTGCTCCTGGTTTCAAGGCACAGGTCGTGGCGTTACAGCAGCGGTTTGTGCATTCCTGGAGAAATTTAGGGGAGAAATTTAGAGCAGGCAACCTTCAGTCACAACGAGCCATAAATCAAGAGGCTGCCTATAGCTCTGCCAAGAAAAGCTGGGCACCAAGGCATGAATTATGCATGAAATTCGACAGCTTGATCCAAACAGCCTTGTCTGCCCTTCGATTCAACAAGCCCAGTAAGTGTCGTAAACCCAGGGAAGCCTTTGAGGGAGGCTGGTTTATTCCAGCCATGGATCTAATCCCAAATGTCACAAACAGCTCAAGGACACTGACACCAACCCTCATTCAGTCCTGTGGTGTTTTATTTCCACAGAAAGCACTGGAATGATTCCACTGCCTGCAGAGAGGATCCAGGACCTGTGTTTCAGTTCCTGAGCATCAAGACTACAGCTCTATTTTGTGAGAGCTGCTCAACTGGGGCTGTCACAGAGAAAGATGGTGACACTATTCCACGTAATCTCTTATCAGGGTACACCAGTAATAGAGCTTTGAGATATGAAAAGAGTATGAATTGCAATCTCACTACCTGATACATCCCAATTTCACACTTAGGGATTAGATGGTGCCATCTGTGGGCCTTTGCAAACTTTATTCTCAGTAGAACGAGCTCGTAAGGAGTTTCAGAAAATAATGGATTTGTTTTTCCGAGGTTATTCTCACAAACTGCAAGTTACATCAGCTGAGCTGGAATCTCATCTCTCTAACAGAAATAGCAGAAGATGAAATTGCTCTTCAGCTGTGTTAAGTCGGTTTGACTCAACAAGGGATCACTAACAATATAGGGAACACAGGGAAAATAAGTGGGTTAGAATGATGTTCACAGCCTCTTCTTACTTCATTGGCTCCTGCAAAGCTTTCCAAAAGGAAGGCAGGGCTGGCACTGAACCCATGAGCAAAGAGCAGAATGAATCTCAGCATTTCACTCTTTATTTAGATAATATCTTTCTTAGATAATATCTGCCTGGATGTACAAAGCCAACTGTGCTGCTCCCAAGCAGGGGAACAACTTTCTGCCCATGGTTTTGATCATGCTGGAAGGCAGCAGGCTGTGGAAGTATTTCTGTGCAGCTGCTGCATGTAAGCACATTTTATAAATTCTCCTCAAAAGCAGCCTGAGAAAAGCAGAGGGGAGGAAAGCAATGTCAGTGCCATTTAGGCCCTTCTGAAACAGTCAGCTCCAATATCCCATCCTTTGCCCTTGCACCAGCCATGGAAAGCAATCAGCATTCCAAAGGCATGTTGGGATAAAGACACAGCTCTTTGAGTGATGTTACAGCAGCCCCTGAAATTTCCAATTGTTGACTCACTTATTACTCATTGTAGGGAATGAGCTTGGTAAATAGTTTTTGTGCCTGGGCTATCAAATTGTCAGGAACTGTTTTAACATAAAAGAGGCAAACAAACAGGAAAGGCTTGCAAAGCTCTTGGAGGAAAATTATTTTTTTTTTAGAAATTACTGCTGTGCTGTAGTTTCTTTCTATTACTGGGAAGAATAACAATGATGGGAGGGGGTTTTTAGGTCTCCTGGCTCATGAGAACAACTCAGACTAAAACCAGAGCAATTCTACCATCTCCTGATGCCAGAGACTGTCCTGTAGACAGAACACCTTGTTTTCACCCCCTCTTTTCTTGGAACACAAGGCAGACCCCCTGGGTCAGCCTATATAACACTGCTCCTTGTTTTCCCCTGGCAGCAGAAGGTGCTTAAGGACAAGAATGTGAACAAACACACAGTTCCAATCTCTTGGCTTTCCCTTGGCTCCGCGGGCATTTTTATCACCTGTAGCAGTCAGGGAAAAGAAATTTGCACATAATCATCACAATCATGGGAGCAGCTCCTTCTGCTTGTTTGAAACCTGCCATTTTCTACCTTCATTTACACAGTTCTTGTTGGAGGGGGGAAAATCACTCCTTGTTCACCTTTTCCATTTTGCTCGTGATTTTATCAGCTTCTCTCACATTCTCCTTCATTTTCTTCTTTTCCAGCCAGAGCCCCTGTGAAACTTTGAACCACCTTATTGCTTTTCTTTCAATCTCTCTCATTTTGCTTTATCCTTCCCAAGATCAGGGAGGGGGCAGGGAAAACCTGCACACACAGTTTTCAGGCACAGCAGATTTATAAAGGCCCTGCTGGTGCTTTGTTTTGTTTTCCTATTTCTCCCCCAGTACTTTCTAACAGCCTATTTACCTTTTAGACCACTCTGGAGCACTGGGCTGACATTTTCATGACACTATTTATTGTAATATGAAGTCTTGTTCCTCTGTGGTCAGAACCAGCTCTGAGTCCATCATCTTCTTGTGTGATTTTTGGAATGTGCATCGCTCCTCTCCGAGTCCCATTTCTCATCTTAATGCCTGGTCCATCTGTCTCAGAAGGTTTCACAGCCAGATTTCATCTCTACCAGCCTAACTAATACCATCAGCAAATTCAGACTATTCTTCTTCCCAGGCTGTTTATGAAAATGCTGAACTGTGTAGTCCCCAGGACACAGCTCATGGATCCATCACAGCAGATCTCCTTCCACCACATAAAATGGATGATTTATACCTGGCTGTGTTTCCTACCTTTTAACCCCACTTTTGCCCATGCAATTTTCTCTCATCCTACACTTTCTTAGTCTCCTAAAGAGGCTTTGGTGAAAGCTTTTGTCTAAATCCCCTCTGAACTCCTAACAGGCTGCAGTGACAGCACCATCCCTTTCCATCCACTTGTTAAGCCCTTCAGAGCTCTGAGATAGGTTTGTTAAGACAAGGTTTTTTTAAGACAAGATTTTGGAAGACAAGACTTGCTGGCACAAAAGCTGTGTTGACTCATCCCTGGCATGTCACAGCTGTTTGGGCACTAGATCTCAATTACATTTGGAAGTAATTTGTTTGACTTCTGAGTTTGCAATTTGTGGTTCTCTGATCCCCCTTGCAGCAGGATATGAAAGTAGCCACATTTTCACCTTTGAAGAACCAAAGATTTTCGATTCTCTTCTTTGTTTTATTTCTGCATCTGTAATCTACAAGAATTCTCCTTCCACGGACACTGTAGCACACCAAATATTTTTGGCCATGTCATTCAAATTTTTGGCCATATAATCAGAAATTAAGTTAGAATCACTATCCCAGGTTGCTCCAAGTCCTTTCCAACCTGGCCGTGGACACTTCCAGGGATGGGGCAGCCACAGCTTCTCTGGGCACCCTGTGCCAGGGCCTCATCATCTGCACAGGGAAGAATTTCTTCCCAATATCTAATCTAAATCCTGGCATGTTTTGGGTTGGGAGAAACCAAGAAACCATCTAGTTCCATCCCCCTTCCATCAGCTACTCAGAATGATATTTAATTCGGAGAGCTGATAAAGTACAAGCAGTGTTTGTTATTGTGCAGCTTCCCGTGCACTAAAACACTGCAGCACAATTGACAAAACTCAGCTGGTACAAAAGGCTGGGCAGTGAATTATTAACTAATCACACGGGTTTGCTGGAACCACTCGGATTATGGCAGTAAATCCCAAATAAATTTAATTGCACCAAAGCTGCAGCTTTCCAATATAATTAAAAAGGAAAAAAAAAAGAGAGAGAGAGAAGAGGCAAATCAAGTCAGTGCTTGCTGACATTAAGTGGCTTTGACTTGAAAAGGTATCACTAACATTCAAAAATGAAAACAAGGAAGATAACTGGGTTAGAAAGACATTTGCAAGCTGCTTGCACTCTATTGACTTTAAACAAGAAGATAAGCCTGCTTCCTCCAACCTTGTTACCCTCAAGAATGAGTGAACTGTCAGGAAATCCTTATGGCTTGTACAAATCCAATACACTCTATAGACAGAATGCAGCAATATCTTGCTGTTTTAAGTGCTCCCATCTCTGTTGTCTGCAGGACTGTATTTATCACAAGAAACAAATCTCTCATCTGCTGATGCATTTAATTCAGATAATCAGAGAGGAGTTCAATACAGCCAGTGAGAATGGGAGGTAAAAGGGATGAAGATGTCAGCTCAGATATTATTTGACCCCCAGGTTTTGCCTCTCTCCTCCTGATCTGAGGAGTCCTATGACACATTCCCTAAACTAAGTGGAAGGATTTTGAAGTGGCAGCAATCCCTCTGGGAGGCAGTGAAGGCTCTCTGTTAGTAAGGTAAATGGCCAGTGAAAAGAAAAATCTCAGAGTGGAGGAGGGAAAGGTCTTGTACCTAAAAACTGAAGCTGAAACAAAAAAATGTAAAGCCAATATTAATATGTTTTTAATATAAGAGTAGTGAAGCCCCGGCACAGGGTGCCCAGAGAAGCTGTGGCTGCCCCATCCCTGGAAGTGTCCCAGGCCAGGCTGGAGCAACTTGGGATAGTGGAAGGTGTCCCTGCCCAGGGCAGGAGGTTGGAATCAGATGGTCTTTAAGGCCCCTTCTAAGTAAAAACATTCTACGACTTCATAATTTCTACGGTTTTATTGATATTAATATAAATGTATGAGTGGCTTTTCACAGAGGGAAACAGACCTTCAATTAAAGTAAGGTATCTTGAGGAGTTTGAGCAGTGTTCACAAACTTATTTTGATTTTGGCTCATTAGTTAATGCTTAAAGGTATTTATCTTTAGGGACAGGATGGTCATGGCCAGTCTGTTGGGGAAGCCATGAGACAGTTTGATCTCTATGGATGAACCAAGAACATTCTTAACTCAAGCCCTGCCTAAAGTCCAGCAACTCAAATGCAAGTCAGGAGAGTTTCTGAGGCCTCTGAGGTTTAAGCTGACAGGACAGAAGCAGAGGAGGAGGAGTTCTGCTTTCCATCGGGGTTAAACAAAGCAGCCCCTCACTGTCAGAAGCTGCAGGAAGGAGGTGAGCAGAGACTCTCAGCTGGGCTCTTACCTCAGGCTCCCCACAGTCACACTCCTCCCCATCTTCCACGTAGCCATTCCCACACTTCTGCCCACCAAAGGACTCCTTGACTTCAGGCAGGTTAAAGAGACACATGCCCACACCTTTTTCCAGGCTGTTCTCCAGGTCCTTTCTGCTGCAGCTACTGAAGACCATGGGAAATGGATAGCTGGAAGAAAGATACATGGAGACATCAAGGAAGGCAGCATTATTAGATGAAAACATCTCTCTCCTGTCACAGTAGTGACCTTAAGAACATCTGTGCACTGAAAAGAAGATGGTGTTCACTTTTCATCACCCTTTAACACAGGAGTGAGATATAACAATTCACTGTAACATTGAGCCAAACCCATTTATGATAATTTCTGGCTGTGAGTAAGGGAATTTCCACCTTTTTCATTTCAATTTTTAGCTGCTGTTGAGGATTGGAAGTGCTCTACATTTGGAATTCCTTCTCCCTCCTTTGCATGTGGAGTTATAATGCAAATTTTGATCAAGAGCCTAAAGAAATGCTAGAGTTGCAAGTAGTCTTCCTGCATTTTGCAGGACTGCAAAACATCCTAATCCTTCTTGGAAAATTCAGCCTCAAATGGCAAATTCATTCATCTTGCTCTGCAGAATGGCAAACTTCTTGCTCTTTTCAGGAAAAAAAAATAAATTACTGTTACTTGGTAAGAGCCTGTTTCTGCAATTCATCAAAGCTGAGCTTGGGAACTGTATGATTAAAGCAAAGCCAGTTTTTATTTTAAATCAGCACTACTGAAAATACCCATATTTTGAATTCCCACTGCTGAGGGCAGCTTTGAATTCCTTTGCAAAACACACAGACCATGTTAACAAAATGATCCCGTGTAGTACAAATACCACCAGATAATTGGTGTTTTTCTCTTGGAGAACTTAATTCCATCTCTACTAATGAATGTTTGCAGTTTGACTCACAGAGAGGAGGCAAAGTGACACCTGGGTTTGGTCACCAGTGTGGTGTCCTGGAGGCTGCTGTGCCCTCTCTGCACTGGGATGTCGTGGAATCATGGAATCATGGAATCCCAGAGGGGTTTGGGTTGAAAAGGACCTCAAAGCCCATCCAGTGCCACCCCCTGCCCTGGGCAGGGACACCTCCCACTGTCCCAGGTGGCTCCAACCTGGCCTTGGACACTCCCAGGGATGGGGCAGCCACAGCTTCTCTGGGGAGCCTGTGCCAGGGCCTCCCCACCCTCCCAGGGAACTATTTTTTCCTAATATCCAATGTCCACATGGTTACATTAAATCTGTATCATGAATATGTTGTAAAACATCATCTGGCCTAAGACTTGGCACCTTTGTCCCTGCTGATCCCTTGTCCAGCAATAACTGAACATTTCAGCAGCACAGGAGCCAACCTCCTAATTTTATTGCACTCACTTTACTCACTGAATACTTTACATCACCCAGGTGTTATTAGGACTATTATCTTTATAGACAAGCAAGATAACAGATGGAAATTCTGCACTGCTGAACTTCAGATTTAGATTAATCTACTGGTGTTTCTAATACCCTGAAATGAAAAGCTTGTTTTGGGAATGATGGTGCCTGTGGGTATCAGAAACTGATCATTTCTATTAAAAAGAAAGAAATGTTTGACAACTCCAAATGCAATAGAGCTCCCTATGCTGGCATAGGGGAGTTAATTAGGATCTTCTAGAAGGTTGTGAGTACCTTATAGAACTGAATTTATTTTGTGCCTATTTAAAATTACCTCTTTTACAGTTTCTTTTGCAATAAAGCAGCCAACTCATTGGAAAAGAACATAAACATGAGTCTGAAGAAGAAAATAATTTTTCTTTATCACTATAGGGCCTGTCAAGTTAAACTAAACAGTTTTGTGTCCCACTGACATATGACTTCAGAAAGTTAATAGGCATCTCAATATAAAAAGCTGATTTCTGGGAAATATCAATGTTTCAGCAAAATGACAGAGTCTAAGATAAATAAAGAAATTTCAGAAGAGCACGAGGTAGGAGCCAAGCTGTGAGCTCTGGACCCTGAGGGAAAACAGGGAAGGTACTCAGAGTAATGGACTAGAAAATAAAGGCACTTGGAAAACCTCCTACTGACCATTCTGTATTGAGCCATTTGAGATGTTCTTAACAGAGCACCACACACTTCTGTCCTACCCTCAGACTGGAAAGAAAGCCCCCAGAATTCTGTGTGCTTGGCTGTGAACAAGTAAATGGATGTACAGTCCTGCCAAGCACCAGAGGAAAATGAAGACACTCAGAGAGATCTGACTCATAAATCCTGACAAGACCTTGATCAGACATGGTCCTCAAATCAAAGTATGAATAAATGAGAGCTGCAAGATCCCCCACTTCAGTGACACCTTTGATACCCACTTTGATACCTTACAGGGAATGAAATCCATCCAGGAACACAAATAACACAGTTTTCTATGTGACATCTCCCAGAGCATGAGAACAGCTCACCAGTCAACACTGACAATGTTTGAGGGCTGTTCCTTTGGATCCATGAATGCTCAGGATCATTTGCATGGATGTGAGATGTGCCTGTCCATCAGCAGGAGGACACAATCCCTGCTTTGTACCAGAGGTGAAAGAGTGTCATTGCTAATGAATGAGGTTTATGTTCCCCCCCTAAAGGAACTTCAAGCTGTTTCCTATTTTCAACTCAGACATCCATTCATCTTCTGGCTTTTCCTGCTCTTGACACTGATTTCCTCAGCTGACATCAGTGCAGCACATGCTGTGTGATGACATTTCCTGAAAAGACTTTTTCTTTACCAAGGAAGCCCAAAATAAAGCAACACAAACCCAGACATGAATCCAACAAGTGGAAACAGAGAAACTTAAGAGTAACCCCCCCATGCAAGTTGATGCCAATTTGTATTTCATTGGAAACTTGGTTGGTCTTTAATGCTGTGATATTCTGATATTCCATTCTTCAATTTTTTTTTGGACTGACAAAAAATAATTCCATGAAACAGCCATAGCATTTGATTGTTGTGATTTCAGGCTACATTTTGGGTGTCTTTGCAATTTTATAGCTGTTTCACCAGAAACATGAAATCCCTGGCAGATGGGGTGGGAAACCACAGACATCAGATGTCAGGAGCATTGGGGCACAATGTTTGAGTGAATCTGGAGCTTGTGAAAAATGCCAGAGGAATGATGATGTGGAAGAAACTCGTCCTCTAAAAAAACCCCAGAGCTTCCTCACACTGCCCTGTCAAGAAGCTTCTGCTCTTACATGGAAGCAACTAATTTTGGGAGGGAAAAGGGAATGGGGAATCCACAGTAAAGTCAGTCCTTGACCTTTCTCCAAGGTTTCAGTAACATGAACAGGGATGTCTGTGCTTTCTGTGGTAGCTCAGACACTTATTAGAAAACCCCTCAGCTCCCAGTTCATAAAAAGCACTGGAGAACCTTCCAGAGGTAATGAATTCATTAGCCATCTTAATACTCCATTAATCTTCACTCAAGACATTTTCTTTTACAGATCATCAATTTTTTTTTTCTGCAGTTGGAAAAAGAAAGGAAATTTCAGTCCAGTCTAATCCTTATTCTCAAATGCTGAGTATCCCACACATTTTTTACACTGTTTGAATCTGTGCCTTTAATACACAATGGATCATTTTGTCAAACTATTCTGGCTGTGGGTACAACTCTATAAAAATCAACTTGTGCCCAGCACTACCATCAGTCTCTTCAGTGTGTTTACAGCAAGGAAAATGATTTCAGTCTTTCTACCCCTCTTGAGTCCACAGCATTCTTCGGTGTCTCCTTGGTGCTTAAAAGATGTGTAATCCCCAGCAACAAATATCCTATTTCCCAGCAAAAATAGCTTTGGCTGCTCCTGCAAATAAGACCTTCACAGTAGTAAAGAGGATCCCTGGCAATCGATTCCTTTAGAAACAGAGCCTGGTCTTGTCCCTTTCATTTCTATTTCAAGCACTCAAGCCATCCAAATGCCAGTTCCCTTTATGTAGTTTTGCATTTACCCTGTGTTAGATGGTTCCTTTCATAAATTAAGTGAAGTGGCATCAGCACTGTGTCAAGTCCCATTTAAGAATAGAGGATTCTTTGTAGCAGCACCTCGTTGCCCAGCACAGGCTTCTTTTGGCATCAAATACAAAAGCTCAGCACCACCATCTCCACTGCAGTGGAATTCCTGCTCCTAATGGGCTGAATAACAAGAGAGTACAAGCTCAGGAACAGAAGACTAATGCCCAAGCATTCAGGAGAAACAGAGAGGCTCCTGATCCATGGAAGGTATCCCAGCAGATCAGCTGCAGATCCAGCACTGGTACCACTGCTGAGGCTGGTGGGACACATTCCCATCACTGTCCTTCCCATGGCTCCATCTGGGAAATGCCAGAGGGGCACTGATGGGCTTGGGCTGCAGGAGCTCTTTGCTCCATTCCAAACCCCACCCCTGCATTGCAGCAATACCTCAGCAAAGTCATCTGAAGTGAAGCTCCTTTAGTTCCTCCAAATCATGTCTATCTCCATCTTTAATTTTCTAAGCCTTTAGGACCTTGGATCCATCTCCTCCTTATGAAACACAGCTGATTTTGCTGCATGTCAAGAAGCATCACTGGAGTGGTAACACCATCACTGCTTCTGGAAAATTCTCTATGCATTGCACAGGAGGATCAACCACAGGCTCACTATATCTTGAAAATTAACATTTTGATTATTGTGATTATCACTATCCAGTCTCGTATTTTATTCCTTATTCAAGAGGTGTAGGATTCTTATAAAGTAACTGCCTTGTTATCTCAGAAATGTTGATGTATATACACACACATACATAAATACTATATGTATTTACATATCTATTTATAGGGTTAATTGATTCCAGTTCATCTCACAACCTGATTATTCAGCATTATGGCAATGTTTATACAGAGCCTTTTACCAAAAGACCCTGAAGTGTTTTACAATTATTCACTCAATTAAAATGCACAAGAGCCCCAAAGAGCTCTATTAAGTACCACCAGGCCTCCCTCCCCGAGGTAATATGATAATTGGAGATTATATTAATTTTAAAAGGGCCATTTTGAATTTCCAGAGCATACTTACAGAAAAAAAAAATAAAATAAAGAGAAAGGCAGAAAACTGGGACCAGACTTTGTCCAGAATGTTTGAAAAACCAAACCTGAGGAGTCATACCTGGAAATAGCTCAGCTGGGCTTTTGAGGAGCATGAAGCCTCACAGACAAGAAATTTCACTGGCCAAGCACCTGAATTTCCAACATTTTCCATGACAACACCTTGTCTGAACTGAACACCACAGTGACTCTGTGTCTGTCTCGAACCTGGGACCCTTTGAGAGTCTCAAATATAATATTAACTCTCCTTTGTCTCCAAAACTCTTGATTTTTTTTGGCTGCACAGTGGCTCACATACAACTGGAGAGGAGGGGAGTGATGGAAGGAAGGGGAGGATGGAAGATGTGAGTTTGGGCTCTCTCTTATTAAGACTCTACAGAATGTCTTGCACACAGATCTGTGGATTTTCTGTTGCATCTCCCAGTTTTACACAGGAACCTAAAAACAGGAGGTTTTTTAACTTAAAGAATGTAGATGGGGCTGGTTTGGTTAATACAGGAGTAAGTAATTTTTTAATAGAAAAAATGGCAACACCAGGGAAAATAACACAAGAATAAACCTCTAGAAGGTAAAAGAAAAAATCCAGCAAGTGAATGTTTCTACGCCCAGTGAGGTGTTGATTTCAAGGAACTGTGACAATTTTCCAGCCTTCCCTAATTCCTGATCTAATTGACGTAATTCTTTCCCACTAAAAGGCATCTGCCTTGGTTTTTAACCTTCTAGACATTACTGCTGCTCTCCATCTTCTGAAAACAACTTTTTATGGTCTCCTAAGAGAGATGAGCCTCCCAGAATAAAAGGGAATTTGCTATTAGATGACATTATTTGACACTGCAGCTCTTCTGTACAGCATGTGTGTTAATGAATTAGTAAGCATCAAGAACTTCACAGAATTAGGTATCAAGCAAGAGATAAAATCCATTTTTTTTTTGATATTGAAATAGGTGTTCAAATACTACAGATCCCTTCATGTATCAAGTGCTGTCTGTACAGCTTATTTTACACGTGTCACGTTCTGGTAGGAATTGTTTAAAATTAGACAAGTGCCATAACAGGGAAGGACTTTTTAATCTATTATTTAAACAATGTCTTAATTTCTAAGTACTTTTGAGGGAGAAAGACAAGAGTTTTAAAGTACACAATAAAGGGTGACCTTAAAAGTGCCTGCAGATGGTCTCACAGCCAAAGTTTTTCAACTGGCAAACACACAGGAAAATTGGGAGGAAAGGGGTAAACTGGAGGGACCTTTGGGCTCCTGGAAGATGCCCAAGATGTCCAAGATGGGGCACATCTTTTTCAGCAGTGTTGGAAGGATTAGGCTAAAAATATAGAATGGTTTTATCTGTGTATAAAGCATTTAAATGGGAAGTTTGCTTCAAAAGGCAGTAGATGTCTGACAACTCACACTTATTTTTCTAGCCTATTTTTCACTCTCTTGCTCCTCTTTTCTAGTTTTAATCCCTAGAGCATCAATAAAGTAGAGCACGGAATTGGGCCACGTAGTTTTACATGACATCAAAGCTCTTGCTGTCTGAGTTCATGGTCAGTGCCTTAAAAACAAGCCCAGATTTCTCCTACAGCCTGTGTCACATTCACTACGTGGTGGTTTTTACACTCCCCATAAATATCTGTGATTCTATCACACTGCTGCTTAATTTAATTGATGTGGAGTTGGATGGCTTGTTGTGCTACAATGAAATTTCCAGGGTTATTGGGAAGAAAGTCTTTCCAAGGAAGTGTTCAAGCTTGGTGTACAAATGCTTTAGGCTCCTTTTAATTTGGCCCTGGGGATAGTTCAGATTCCCAGAATGCAGATTCCAGTAATCCCCCCTCAGCTTCCCAGGTTGGATTGTCAGCCCCAGCTGAGGCTTGACCTCTCCTGTTACACAGAAGGTGAAAATTTATCTACCTGAAATATTCAAAAAGGCAGCTTTATAAGGCTGGATGTGGGACTTCAGCGACAAAACAAAGGCCTGGATGGTTCCCAAAATTACATTTTGCAAAGGAACAACACTTAATGGCTCTATACAGTATAGACTGACACTGCAGTCACAAAACTGCCAAATAAAACATTATTAGCAGTTACTTTCCCTTTGACAAATGGACAGTCAGAGAAGTTTTTTCGTGTTGAAAGGCCTGTTGTGACTTTCCTTTGTGTTCTGGGGGTGAAGCAATACTAAACCAATTTATCAACCCTGACAGTATTCTGACTCTATGCTGGAGTTATCTGCATTGCAAAACTCCATGGGAATTGAACTCAGACAACTGTTCTTCCTGTTGGAAACAGGACAGTCAAGGAAAGTAGCTATAATCATTTCAAATTTGCCTCTGGCTCATCTTTTGCTCTGTTTCCTTTTAGACCACTACCTCATTAATAAAAATTCACTGGATTGCTGAGAGTTCAGGTTTCACAATCTACTCCTTAGAATTTGAGGCTAATCCAATGCTGACTGCAGGGAAAGTAAAAAGGCAAGACAGAGCAGAGGGAGGGATGAAAGGGCCAGGTCAGGTCTGGTCCCAGGCTAAGGAAAAGCTGCCAGCAGTGAAGGGAACTGTAGATAAGGAGCACCATCAGAATGCCCTGAGTTTAAATTTGTCACACAAAACACAACATCCTCAGCACATGACAAGCAAATAAAGACAAATGGTCCATCCCCTTGCTCAAAATACCTTGCTGAGGATCTGCTTCCCACTGATTCCTGGTTAGGGAAAAGGCACTTCATTTAGTTCCCAACATGGTTTACAATCTGCTTTTGTTCTAGGCAGTTACATTCTGATTTTTCTCCCTTGAAAAACCTTGGAATTGTATTTTTAAATGGGCCAGGAGCAGTTAGTGAGGAGAAAAAAGTCTGACTTTGGGAACCAGCTTGATTTAAAGACCTGCCATACTGTGGGTACTTGACCAGGAGAGATGGATTGGGGTGAGGATGAGCCTGGACATCAGGTGAGAAGATCAAATTAAGGGAAGAGGACTCCAAGGAGGGGCCCAGGCCAGGGAGAAGAGATTTCATAGATTCATAGAATATCCTGAGTTAGAAGGGACTCACAATGAACATTGAGTCCAGCTCCTGGTCCAAGAATCAGCCTCTGGATGGAGCAGGAGAAGAAGCTGTTCCAAGAGCAGCAGCAGAAGCACCAAGAGAATGAAATGTATGGAAATGCCAGTTGGTGAGATGTGGGTGCTAGAGAAAAACATCTGAGCCCTGCAAGAAGCTGGAAATAACACATACCTGGCTTATTTTCAGTTCAATTTAACATCTGTACTGCCCAGTCCTTTAATCAGGGCTCCAAGACAGGAGTGTCTGACTTGCAAGCAACAAGGCTCAATATTTTTTCTTTCAGAAGATCCAAAGGAAAGATAAGTGGGACATAACAGTGCCAGGAATCAGATTGCATTTCCCCAGCATTTCCAGCTTTCCTGCTTCTGTCACAACAAAAAAAAGCAGTTTATCCCATATCATTTAAATCACCCCAGACAAATGGAAGTAGAATTCTCAAAAGGAAAGAAAAAACATAAATATATAATAACAAGGAAACCCTTTTTCTAGCTTCCCTTTTCTTTTTCACAGAGCTTGAACAAAGAAAATACCCCAATTAATAGCCACATTGTATGTAATCATTATCTCAAGCTATGAGAAAAGAATGGATCCAGCATCATCTAAGACTTAGGGATCATTAAGTGAGCAAATTAAAACTTTCATTCACAGGAATGAAAGGCTTCTGATAAATCTGAAAATCCCCATATGTATCCTGGTGAAATCCTGGCCTTATTAAAGTTCCTGGCAGCTTTCCTGCCAGTTTTGAGGGAGCCTGGATTTCACACCTCCTGGTGCTTGGCTGCCAGGAGAGCAGTGATGGAGATGAACACGCTTTCCATGCTGTAAGGAGCAACCAGAAAGGCTCTGTAGGACACCAAAGCAATTTCACCTCTTCATTTTCAATGACTTTATTCTAAAATAGGTGGTTTCTTCTCTTAATGCATCACTGGGGCTGTGTCATCCATTTCAAAAAGCTGAAATGGAGCCTCCCTTTATTTCTGCCACCAGAACCTCACAGTAAATGTGTTCAGGACTTTGTAACTGGCTTTGATGCTAGAAAAGAAAAAAAAGAATGACTTTGCAGGAAGGAATTGTTGGGGTAAAATGGACATCCTCCCTCTCTGAATTTTAAACATTTTGCACATCTATCCCAGGCACAAAAGACTCTGTGATTCCCATGACAACTGTGGCAAATGCAGCTGAAGGCATCATTTAATTGCAGTGATTCAGCCTTCCAAGGCAACATCCATTCCTTCAAGTGCTCCTGGGCACATAACACATGTTCAAAAAGGAGCATTCATGTGACCTCAAGGATATGCCCTTTAAGGTATATTTCCATTTCTACGCTGGGAATTTGGAATTCATTAACACCAATTAAAACTGGACACTCTGTGTTTCATTCTCCAGGCACTGCACTTCAGATTTATCCCTGCAGGTTGAAAAGTTTGAGGGAGGTTTTTTTTTGTTTTTGGGGATTTTTTGATGAAACAGAAAGCTGAGATAAAGGGAAATGTCCTCATATGATTTGTTCTTATGGGTCATGGCAATAACAGCACTGCAGGAGAAAAATGTCCCTCCCAGAGCTATATTTTCTCTGGATATTACAGCAACAAGACAAAACGCAGCTGAGCTCTCCCATCCCAGCATCCAGTAAAACTGTTCCCATTGTGGGTATAACACACAGGAGAAACCACGACTTGTCCTTAAGTATCTGCCATAAATAATCCCACAAGAAGTAAAATGTGTTCTCATTTGAGGAGTCACCTCTGTCCTTGTCAGCCTCACTTACAGGAGAGTTGTGCTGTCAATCTGGAGTTCTCCTTGAGAACACACCAGGAAAGCCAAATATTTTCACTTCCAACAGCACATCTACTGAAAAGGGGAAGACTAAACTAAATAAAACCCAATTATCTTTTCTTTTTTTTGGTCTAAAGGACCTGCCCCATAGCTCTGTGTGCTAATTGTTACCAGTGACCCACCCCTGTAAAGGGCTGGGGAAAATTAAATGTATTTCAACCAACGCTACTAATTCTTCACTGCAGATCTTATTTATCAGGAAAATTAAATGTATCTGTAAGGTATGGAAGTTATTAACAAAAAGAAAAGAAGAAGGCCAAATGCACTGCAGACATGGGGCTACTTGGAGTGAAGGGAAAGACTGACATAAATCTATTCTGTAATCTCGTGGCTGTTTCCTACTAAAGGAAGGACCAGAATGCAATTGGCTGAATTACGGGGGCAGAGGGATATGTTGCTTAAGCATTTTTTCCAAAAAAAAAAAAAAAAAAAGCAGTTGCACTGCTGGCACAACAGACCTAACTCTGTCACAAGTAATTTATTACATCAGTATATCAACTTTATTAAAAAAAGAAAAAGACAACAAAGCAGCCTGTCTTTGTGCCGAGCTCAGCTCAGACTGCTTTGGAAACATAAACAGCTTCAGAGTTTAATTAGAAACTGTTTACATCTGAAAGATAATTTCATTTTCCTCAAATTGTAACAGAGGTAATTCCAGATAGTTCTGCTGACTCCATAGTTTAATGTCTCAAGCTGCCAGACTGAAAAATGCAAAGTGAGGTCTGGGCAGCTGAGAACTGACTGAGAGGGGTCAGGAAATTCTGTGTTAAGTACTAATGGTTTGATTATCTAACATTTAACAGCTCTGCAGCTACAAGAGGCTCTGAGATGTCTACAAGGGAGAAAAGAGAAGCAGCCAGCAAACCAAAGTGTCCTTTCCCACACTCTGTTTCAGATTTCTGTCCCATTTCCACCATGACCTTTTGCATTTTTTGTAGCTTTATAGATTTATTTTTTTTAAAGTCTTGTGAAGTGTTGGAATAAGTGTTTTTTTCCCCCTTAAGTTCACTTGGTAGCAAAGCCAAGATGCTGCTTTCATGGAATACCTGACTGGTTCCCAAAGACAGTGAGTTGGAAATCTCTGGAGGGGGGATATTTTCCTGGCCCAGATCTGTAGTTCAGGGTTTGAATGACCAAAGTGAGGGTGACTTTCCATCCTGCTTCATGAGATCATTTTTGAAAAAGAAGAAAAGTGATTGGAATTAATACTTTATACAACAAAGGTCAGGGTTTAGATCCACAGGCCAATTTCTCTGCCCAAACACAGATTTCATGCTGCTAACCAGAATTACCAGATGATTTGGTTAGAGACCTCCAATCCACACACTTGTGACCTACAATTTAACTTCACTTTAACAGAGAGAATATAAAACTAACCTGTGACACTTCAGTGGCTCTGGGGAGCATTTTCAGATGGATCCTCAGACCCCAGAAGTTTGAGAAAGAAGGATTTGACTTATTGCTGGACTTCTGAAATAACAGCTGCACACAAGTGCTGAAGTTTCTGCCCACCCTGCCCTTACACTGGGCATGAACTCCAGAGAAATCTTCAGAAATTGAACCAGAGCACTTACACAGCAAGACCTTCAACAATGTGAAACAAGCACAAAATGGGGCTGGGAGAGGAAGAGAAAGCAAATAACTGGCATTTTAGATGCCTCTGACAATATATTTGCTACCACAGGGGGCTCTCAATAGAGGGGAGCCAATAAAACCAGGTTTCCTTTGCCAGCAGAAATGGGGGTTTTATTTATAACACAAAGCAAAGTGTAATGCACCTCTCCTTGGCCACTGAAGTGAACACATGAAAGCAAAGCAGCAAATCAAACTGTTTCCCTTCCAGATCACACAGCACTGAGCTTCCAAAAGAGTTTGGAATTGGCCTGTGAAGTACCTAAATTAGTCCTTGGATGTCTGGGCCACTTCTCCAACAAACCCATGGCCCAGCTCATCACCAGTGAGGCAAACACTGTGTTCACATCTACAGCATCTTCTGTGCAACTCATGGTCTCGCTTGGTGTCACTTTTTAGCTGCTCACAGGCATCTGGTCCCAATCCTCAGGAAAAAAAAACCCTACTCTGTTTCCACTTAAATATTTTATTTAGCCTTAATTGCAACTGACATAGTCAGTGCTCAGTGCAGAATCTCTAATTGCTCCTAGAGGGAGTTAAAATCTAGTAAGTACTAATGCTCTTTTTCAGTGGTATCTGGAAAAAAACCCACCTGATGGTCCTTCCCATCTTTAATTTTCCCCCATTTCTCCTCAGCAGGACTTAGATGGAGTCAATTTGTTTAATTTGGGGCTGGCACTCAGTTGATTTCTAACAGGTCACGTTTTGCTCTCACTCTCCTTTACAAATATGCAGCTTCCCATTGGATAGCTGCTTTATTTCTAATATAAAGGTTTTAATTTTACTTAAAAACCCACTGATAACAGCAGGTGTTTTTTTGGAGTGGGTAAAAAAATGCCATCCCCAAATTACAACAGTAAACGAACCAGTGTTTTTCTACGAGTGATTTTTACTCTGCTCTTTCTCTGTCCCTAATTGTTCTCCTCCCCCAAACCCTGCCTCCAAAAACTCAATAATTAAAGTGAAATTGTGTACTGAAAGGCAATTACTCAAAATTAGCTGTTCTTTTCTACTGTGAGGGAGAGTTCCATAAAAAAAAAACCCTTTAAAATAATGATCTGTAGCTGAGAGGTTCAACTGATCTCATTTCTCCTTTTTCTTCACTTGTAATCATCCCTCCACAAAACACCACCAGCAGTGTCACAGCCCAAGCCCCACTTCCCTGTAACACACTTATATTTAGCTGAATAAATTCAATTTAAAATCTGATCAAGTCAGAAAGAGAGAGTGACCTTAAATTCCAGTTGTGAAAATTGGAAATGGCAACAAATATCTAAGACTCGAAAAGAGAAAAGGAGGCACAGAGGGGTTCAATTCATTCCTGGCTTTTCAAAAGGAACATCACACTACAGGAACATGACAAAGAGGAGTTGTTTTGTGGAGAAATTTTCATAGAGAAGCTGCTTTCTTGGTGATATGACTGGCCCAGACCCTCCTGTGAGGTACCAAATGGCTTCCTGTCCAAAACACTTGATGCCATCACAGGGATGCAAACCAGAATATGCCTTGGAACCCTTGGAACAGAGAAAAACCAGGTCTTTTAGGGACCTAGATTAAACCAAAAGTATCCTAAGAGATTCTTCTTTCAGAACCCTGTTAAGCAAATAGCAAAGGCTGTGCCCTCTCACATCAAGTTTTGCACTTCTTAAATATCTACCACTTGTTTTGTGTCTTGAAACAACAACCCACAGAGTATTTTTATTTTCCTAGGTATTTTATATTATTTAATCTTTTCTCCATCAAGGTCTTCTACATCACTGTGAAGGGTTTCATCCCACAATAAATGGAAAGTGAAAAAATTGGGGTATGGGCAGTAGGACAGACCTACAGGAAAATCCCCATCACTCCCAGAGCAAAGGGGACTGGAGGGGTGA